>VXAB01013262.1:83492-128075 GCA_013399175.1 Odontophorus gujanensis
TATCAAACATGAAAGACAAAGCCACTTCCTCTTAATTGCTATGAGACACACGCTGCCCAAGGCAGAGAGGAGATTCACAATGTCCATTGCATTAGAGAGGAGGAAAATAAGCAGAAATATCATGCCAACTTCAGGAAAAGCAGCAGCCTCTACTTTCTCACCTGATGGGTAATTCACCAACCCCCTACATTGCATTTCCTTCTTTTGCCCCTAGATGTTAAAAAAAAGCACCTCCATGGAGGTGCTCCAGAACCATGGAGATGTGGCACTGAGGGATGTGGGCAGTGGGCATAGTGAGGGTGGGCTGGGGTTAGGTTTGGGGATCTGAGAGGACTTCTCCAGCCCTAATGGTTCTGTCATTATCACAGCACTGCCTCAGGCAGCTGCAGCAAGCACAATGACTATGACCTGCCAGGACACAGGTGATTAGAGTCTTGCTTGCATTTGCAAAAGCACTGCCTGCTTTATGATCTATGATCAGCATAAGGGGATGAGCTCCATCCCTATGGGTCAAACTGTCATTCATGGTCAAACTCCTTTTCTCTCTCAGCGTGGATGGAGATTAGTAAAGGTTACCTGATGGAGAACACTGCTCATCTTTCCTTCTTACTCTGCAGAGCTCCTGCCAAGTGCTCCTAGGTTCTCCTCAGACTGAGCAAGGAGTAAGAAGTGGCTGCTCAAGCCAATGAGGCAGCCTATGGATTGAGCAGAGGTTATGGAATAAAACAGACTCTTGTTCAACCCTGGCACCACACTCAGAGGTAAAGAGGAACAAGAGCATGAAAGCTCTTGGCACTGCCTGTCAGCACACCCTCCATTCACCCAGCAACCTCAACAGGACCTGAAAGCATTCTGCCGAGTTCAAAAATGCTGCGGTCAGTTACGAGTGCTCAATGACTGAATAGTCAGCAAAGAAAAGCCCTACATGTCCAGGCTGGAATGAAGAAAATTCAATTGCAAATATGCTGAAGTATTACTCACAGAAGTTGAGTCCCCCACGGAGCGGCAGAACGAGCATTTGCCAACACTGTGCTTTCTGAGACTAAAGCGTGCAGCCATAAGAGAACAGGGTGAAGCCACCAAACAGGGAGTGCAGGAAGGACACCAAAGCCTGAATGAACAATCAGCCTAAAATCTCAGAGATGAGAACACTCTCTGAGAGTTCTGTTCTCAAAAGAGAACAGCCGCACTCCACAACAAAGCCAGAGCTCCATCACTTTGCCAAGACTTCTGATTTATGCTTGTGTCCCCAGCTGTGAAACAGGTTAACTCCCCTCACCTATGGCAGATAGGTTTCATATGTTGGTGCTTCGTGTCTCATCTGCTGCTAAAGCACCCGTTTCCTAAATTTGGACTCAAGGAGCACGAGTTGGCCCCGTGCTCTTGCATAAAGGATGGTCAGCATCCTGGAGAGCAGCCATCCAACTGCAATCTATCATCCAGACTGGAGCGCAGAGGATACAAGTGTAGGCTGAAAGTCAGTTATTGTGTGATGCACCTACAGGAGAACGTTTGGAGAAATAAGGTTGACAAGGAAAACAGGAAGCCTGAGCTTTTTTGCCCAAGGACAGCGATTATAATAGTGCCTATCTTCACAACATACAATGGACATTCAAGCAAGGCTGTCACGTGCCACGAGGAGGAACATCTGGAGAAATATCTCTGTTTGGGTACCTGGGAGGGTGAGGAATCCACATCCCATGCAATGTGAGGTGAGTGGTACAGGAGCAGAACAGGGGTGGATGGGAGCACGGGGAGGGCCAGCTGCTATTTCTGGCCGTGGTGCTGCCGGAGGTACTGGGGAGGTCATTTCCCTCTGTGCCTCTTGCTCACTCAGTGGAAAAATAGTCTGTCATCTGACATCTGAGAAATAAACACTGATCTTTTCCAGAAGCGCTGTGCAAGTGGATCAGCGCTGAGATCCACCACGAAGAAGGAATTCCAGATTGGACCTGGTATTACCATCGCCATGGTTATGGTAACTCCAACAACAGGAGTTTTACATGAGGCTTTTCCAAGGAGAAACCTTACTTTGGGCTTCAGGTGAAATGTCAGGTGTATGGGGTCCTGAGGCCAGAGGCAGATTTCCTCCTGTTTGCACAATCCTAATACGATAGAGACAAGGAGCAGCTGCTGGTCCTGCTGTTATTAGTATCAGCATCTTATAAATTTCCCCTGCCAGCTATTCCATGAGAAGGCTGAAGTGACACAGTATTAAACCTCACAGGAAGCCTAGCAATGTAAAAATAGCACTTTGCAGAAAAACAAATGCAACGTGCAATGCCACCCTGAAGAGCAGCATGGGGATGGAATGCTCCTTAAAGCCCAAAGACCTGGGCAGGGTGGCACAGCACTCGATGTGTACCAGGGGAGGTTCAGGTTGGATATCAGGAACAATCTGTTCTCAGAAAGAGCCGTGATGCTCTGGCATAGGCTCTGTCCAGGGAATGGTAGGGTCATCGTCCCTGGAGGTGTTCCAGAGCTGCAGAGATGTGGCACCGAGGGATGTGGGTATAGTGGGGGTGGGCTGTGGGTGGTGATCTTAGAGGTCCTTTCCAACCTTAATGATTCTGTGATTGTAACTTGGTCATCAGAGGCAAAAACCAAGAAACCCAACTGTGGTACAGCAGTCAAGGTCCAAAAACACAGCGACCTGATGAATATTTAAGACAACGTGATTTGTTTTGCTTGGAAACACACCCTGGCAGCATCCGCAGTGAGAATGCATTGGCCTCTAATGTTGAACATGTGTTTGGGGAGAATAATAAAGCACCTGAGCTGGAAAGTCAGGCGGGTTGGTCCTCCTCCCCTCTCTTGGCAGCCTCAGAGTCGCTTTCTGGTTTATGACTTTGTGGGTCAGAGCACATCAAACAGGTGAGCTGTCGGTCAAGCTGCTCAGCACAAGGGAAGGGTTAAGGCAACTGGAGCCCTCTGCTTGCTGACCGTGTGAATTAGAGACAGACAGCTCGCTGTGAGCACGCTGATCAATATCTCAGCAGCTGCCAGTTTAATCAGGATTAAGCCAGTAGCTATTAAATTTTGCTCTTTTCCGACGACATTTAGCCACCGCGCGAAAGCGTTTCCTCTATCACAAATTTGACCCCGATATCATCTATCCGGATATTTTAAAGGCACTCTAAATAAATAAATAAATAAACAAATAAATAGATAACCCCAAATGCAAACGCTAACAATAGAGGCCAAGCCTAATAATCTGGCTTTAATTAGAAGTCATGTTTTCCAGCGGGTCGGGAGGAGGAAGCGCTCCGGCTGCCAGCGGCTCAGCCTCTCGCTGCAGGCGCTCGCTCTGAGCACGTTTGTGTGCTTGCTCCAAGCACTGCACCTTGCAAAGCCATCTCTGAGCTCTCTGTGTGCAGCCATGCAGCCAGAGGTATGAGCATCCCGGGAGAGGTTTGGCTCCTCGGGCAGTTTCACAGCCCCTGTGCATCTGCCCCTCCCGGCAAAGAGAAGGAAATATTTGAACATTCCAGCTCGCGTGGGTTTTGGCTCACCTGCAGGCACTGAATATGTACATACACACAAACTGCTTTGCTTCTGAAATGTATCCAGGGTGGAGGGTGGCACCGCGTGCAGGAACGCATACCAATGCCCCAAAGTAACAGCCGAACTCAGGGATGCAAGCCCTGGGCTACACACAAAACATGCCTGCAGACCTACGAACAAATGATCTCAAGGAGAGGAAAAGCAGCTCCGAGAGCCGGCTGTTTTGTCCCCTTTGTCCTCGAGAGCCTTAATCTCAATATGGAGTGACTCATGGAGGAAGAGGACACATCCTAGGACACACGAGACCTGGCTCTGAGCTCCACGAAAGCCCTTTCTCTCAGCTATTCTGCCCATGGCAAGGGCACCAGACATTCTCTGAAGAAAGGATGACAGAGGGGCCGGGCTTCCCTTCCAAGCTTCCTCTGAAATCACACTTGGCAGAGCGGCCCCAGCCTGCTGAAAGAGCATGGGAATGTGCACAGCAGGAGCTGTGTCCAGGTTGGACCTCGCTGGGGTTTTCTAAGCCATCTGGGCTCCGATTTAGCTTTCCAGATAAGCTGCAAGCGAAAAGCCAGCTCCTAACTGAAGGATTCAGTTTGGAGTTGATGGCAGGGGAAGGGCTGCAGGACGTGCTTGCTGAGCTCTACTGCTGCCAGGTGGGGTCAAGGGCAGCAGAGAAAGGTTTCTGCCACCACCGCTGCGTGGGGAGGACAGCTCGCTTGCTCCTTTCCTGTTCCCCAGATCCACAATTCCACTGCCTCTTCCAGCTGGAAAACTTCTGCTCCTATTTCCCATCTGCTGGATAAGGAGTGAGAGACCTCGTGCAGGCAGAGCTGAGGCAGCTAATGAATTTCCCAGTGCTGGGTTACACAACCCTCCCCCTAGCAGGCACAGCAGGACGATGCTTGAAAGGAGGTTGCCCTCCATCAGTCCTCAAACTCCAAATCCCAGCTGGAGTACATTTCCCATTTGCCTAGCAAACATCATCTGCTGAAAATCCCTCATCCAAAGCTTGCCGAGATGCTTGGATGCCTCTCTTCCCTTTCTCCACGTGGTCCTGGAGAGGCCCTTGGAGGAGGGATAAGTGCTGACCACCATTTGCCAGCTGGTGTGGATTCTGCCCAAGGCAGCTGTTCTTCCCCAGGAAGATGTGGTTGTAGGGGGGGTACACGTCTCTGTGAGAAGTCTTTTAAGAGGAAACAAACAGGGAAACTTCAGAAGTATTTGAGCACAGAGTACTGCTTCCTTCCACTCCTGTCTGGACAAACCATCTATTAATTGCCAAGTGACATCCGGCTCTGACCGACAGATTGGGTGATGCTCAGCCTCCACCCTCCCAGCTTAAGGCAGGAACTGTGTTGATATAAATTACACTGAAGAGCCATTGTTCAAATCGGAGCAAACGAAGCCGTATTTGGGGCACAAAGGGGCGACCTGAGGGAGGCTGACATGGAGCAGAGTTGGTTCAGATAGCACCGAAGGGCAAACAAACGTGGAGAGAGAAAAGCCATCGGTGCCAGGTGGGACAGCAGCTCCCACTGTGCTCTCCCAGGACTGGATGTGATCCAGGTGACAGCAGTTACCCAGAGCTGCTTCTGGGAACCGGTGGAGGAATGTTACAATAATACTTTAAAGATCTTGCAGAGCTTTGCAAACATCAGGGAACAAAACCTCCTGGCGCTCCCGTGCTGCACTCAGGCAGGTTAGAAATCCCAACCACGCTTTCATTTGTTTTTCAGAAGGGGAAACTGAGGCCCCGAGGGAGGCACGCCAATGTTTCCTGATTTGAATGCCTGATGTTGGGCGACTCATCCGCGTGAAGAAGCCATTTACAATTTTAAATATACATACATATTTTTTTTCATCAGACTAAAGCATCACAAGTTTGATCCCTTTCCAGGCAGCTTGGTTGGCTGCGTTGTGTTTCAACACTTGGATTTTTCCCACAAAAAACAAGGCCGGTGTGCTGCAGAAATGAGACCATATGCCTGTGTGTGCTCGCACACGCATGGCTTTGAAAATGGCAGCACCAAGTACTTCCCCCCAAAACAAAAATTCCCTTTGAATCATTAAAGCTGCTACACAAAATATATACTTACTACTGCATAATTAAAAAAGCCTCTGCAACTTTAATGCGTATTGCCCTTGATCATGGGGAAAGCAAGAAAGAACAAAATCATTAGGAGCTAAATTATTCCAGTAGCCTATTATCATAGTGTAATCTTATTAAAGAAAATTCATGCTGCTATAGTCTGTTATCTTCTCCACTTACAGAAGAGCCATGTGGTGTATTTCTGAGTGCACAGAGATAATAAAATTATGGTGAATTATGCAGTCTGCATAAGGAAGAAGCATAATTCTGTCCCTTCGAGGAGGGATGCTGATTTTTCTCAGGGAGGCCAAACCAGCACTACCTAGTATGAAGGGACTATTCGTTATTATCTGTGGAGAAGCAATTTTGGAAAAGATCTAGGAGCTTCCCCCCTGTGAAAGGGACCTATGACCAAACTACTCAGTGTGGGTGTTGCTGTCCACCCAGCAGAGCACAGGGGCTGTTGTGACACCATACAGTGGCACTGATGCTGTTCTCTCCTAGGTGAGCTCACGAGGTGCAGCCACCAAACCCATTATGTGTTGTGGTGCAGCACTGGGAGAGCTCCTTCTCTGTAAGAATCCCTGGAGCAGACAGATCCCGCTTGGTTGATGACTCTAATTGAATTCAGAGTGCTAATTAGCAGGGAGGATGATGGCTGCTGCTCCAGCTGTCCTGTGGTTCATAGATGAGCTGAGGCTGTCCCATGAGCATCTGCTGTGCTATGCCAGGATGCCACTGCAGAGCAGGGTATGAAACCACAGAGCCACAGAATCCTTAAGACTGGAAAAGACTCCTCAGATCCCCAAGCCCAGTCCCACCCACCCCCACCATGCCCACTGCCCATGTCCCTCAGTGCCACACCTCTGTGGGTCTAGAGCACCTCCAGGGATGGCAACCTCCCCCACTCCCTGGGCAGCTGCACCAGTGGCTCACCACTCTTTCAGAGAAGAAATTGTTCCCAATACCCTGCTTGAACCTCCCCTGGTGCAGCGTGAGGCCATGACATCTCATTCTATCGCTGCTACCTGGAAGCAAAGGTTGACCCCCACCTCACTCAACCTCCTTTCAGGTAGTTGTAGGAAGCCATAAGGTCTCCCCTGAGCCTCCTCCAGCTCCACTTTCCACTGAGAAACCACTGTACCCATCTGGTCAGTCCTGAGCACGCCATCATGGTCTCAGTGAGAGCAGCACCATCCAGCTCAGCCAGCTGCCCCGGGAGAGAACGGGCCACATCAGGAACCTTGCTGTGCTTTGGTGCTGCTGTCTTTTCCAACTAACTCTTAGAAACTAAGTTTAAGTGGTCACAGGTCAAGAACACACAATACATTCCCTGCAACTGGATGTGTACACCAGCAGTGGGAGGGAAGAAGGGCTCACTTCCCTCATTACCTGCTGCTAAGGACAGACACGCAATTAAAAGTTTTCTGTAAATGTTAATTACAGTAGACTTACTTAGCTAATGACCAATTGATCTTCTGATTGTATTAGGTTTATAAGCGCAATGAACTTAACTGAAGTATGGATTACAATCTTGTTCTAATTAGAACAAAAATGTGCAACATATATTAGCCATCAGAAAGAGATTTAATGGTTGATCGGGGCCAAATCATTGAAAATATTAATGTATTGTCTAAGCCCGCAGCACTTAATTTGCTTCTTCATCCAAGTGGAATTTGTGTTACCATGATGCATCCAGATAAGATTTTCCTGAGCTCTCAAAAACAGGATATAGATCCAGACTATAACTTCCATGCTCCATCACCTGTTCCCCCACTCTTGGACTCGAGGTGTGGAGAGGGAAGGCCACTGTTAACTTGCAACAAACTGGCAGGGAGCAAACACCACGCATTGCTATCAGCAGCCATGAGGAAAAGGTGCTGAGTGCTCGTGCTTCAGTGGGAGACAGGTAAAGCTGGCCAGGAAACATGGCAGAGCTCTGGAGGCCACAGGGTTGGAATACTGCAGTCCTGCAGGTCCTGTGCCGACGCTTGCATTGCTGAGAGGAGGAACTGACCTACTTTAATCAAAGCTTTTAAAGCCAAGTGAAGAGGGGATTGGAAATGGGACGTTCTCCCTGGAAAGCTCTGGAGTTAATTTCTTCCACTCTTTTGGCAGCACCAGATTCTGCACTTCTCTAAGTCAAAGTATACGGCTTTTTCCCTTTTCCTGGATGCTGCCCCAGGCAGGGAAACGCTGCTGGTTATAGGTGATGTCTCCACCCTGTTCCTAAAGAAGTGACAGAGTCAGAAAGCCTGAGGCCTCCCCAGCCACCAAATAAACCTTCTAATGATTGTGATCCCTTTTCTCTCAGTGATGCTCAGAAGGACACTTGCAGGGAGAAATGCAAACTTAACAGGAATCCCAAAACCACAAGGCAGACTCGGATAGCTCAAGCACCTGGACAGCCTGGCACGGATGGGCTGGTGCCTCATTTATTTAACTTTGGTGCTAGGGCTTTCTTTTAGAGAAATGGCCCAGCTGATTTTGTTGCTTCCCCATCCCCCCCAAAAAGCCCACCAGGCACAGGGCTGGACAGAGCTTTCTAGGCTGCCCTCCACCAGGCTGCAGGGAGAATCTAACAGCATGCAACTCCTGCCTGGTCTTCTGCAAACCAGCTCTGAAGAACGGTGGAGGTGCTCTGTAAGAGCAGCAGCTGCTCAAAGGCATGGTTGAGGAGTAAAACGTGTGAACTCAGGAAGAGCTTGTGGTTATGATTCAAGGTGACATGAACTAACATATGGGATGATACTTAGACCAGTTTGAACTGAAGGCTTCCTGTCATCAGAATACCTCATTTGGGTCCTACATGAAGCAAACCCAGCTCTCAGCACGTGCAGCTAGCTCCACAGGTGGCTCTTGGATCCATCACCAGGATGGTCCTGCCAGACTCCATGAGATTTGCCCATGTTTTATCCCTGGCTATTCCTCTAGATCATGACATGGCAGCTTGTTAACATTTGTTCTTTGGAAAAGACATTCCACCTCCCAACCCAAGCTACCACCTGGCTGTGGAGTCTGGGGCCAGCACGGCCTTTCTCAACCTGCCCTGCCAACAGTGTCACTCCATCACACACACACATCAGAGACTTCAGTTCCAGAACAATCTCACTTCAGACTGCTTAACAGGTTGCCCTTGGCAAAACCAACCTCATTACAGAGCTCTCCTTGAGAACTGGCTGTGTTAACCTGGTTAGAAACTGATATTTATCTGGTATATTGAGTCCTAGATTATGCTTACAGGAGTGTGCCCTATATTAATAGAGGGAGGAGAGCTTATGCTAGAATACAGAAGTTCATTTAAAAATCCTTCTTGCTTGACTTGCAAGACCATGACAGGACGGTACAAGATGGACATAGAGAGTTTGAGCCCACCGAGAGCTGCCCTTGTCACCTCTGAGAGGCATGATACTCAATGAGCAAGGTTGAGAGTGGGTAGCACCAGGGGGAATACTGCAGGGAGTAAACCAAATTATGCTCCCATTAAGTTGCCAGGAGCTGGAAGAATAGAAAACACAAGGTGAACACATAAGTGTAAGATAACATCGCTTACACTGGCAGCCCCAAAAAGGAGAAAGCATGCAGCTGAAAGTGGCCACGTCCAAACAACCACACAACCTGAACACTCATCATGAAACAAAGAGCAGGCTATGGAGACAATCTGGTCAAATTCAAGGCCAGAGACTCCATGTCTGAGATGACATGACTTCAAGGGTAACAATAGCCAGAAATTGAAGTGTCAAAAAAAAAAAAAAAAGCCAGTGGATCCATCAGATCGACACAGATCTGCAGTGTCCACACTCAGAACTCTTAGATTTTGGAGTGTGATTGCCAGGAGCATAGGCACTGGTGGGAAGCACTGAGCAACAGGGCATACATTTAGGTTTACGGTGTATTTATGTGCACAGAAATAATGCCAAATGACTCTGGTGAGACCTAGGAAGGTTCATAGACGCACAACCCTAGGAGCATGCTGCAGCAAAACATGCTGAATAGGAACGATAGGATTCACTGCGAAAACAGAGCTGTAAGTCCCTCTAAAATCTGCAGATTTTGCTCCTGAGGTTTCTGTGCAATAAATCGCATTAGCAACAGGATTTACATGTTGAGAGGAGGTAAGACAGGGTTAAGAAAAAGATAACACAAATGCTACTTCCCCAGCCCCAGCTAATTTTCATGCAGTTCTGCTTTAAGATAAATAGCCTTCCATCGGGGTTCGTATGAGATCAGTAATGTGGGGTATTCAAAAGGGCCATAATGTGCTGCTCGGGCAGCTAAAGCTGCTGTATCTGAACAGGCATCCTCACAGAGCACAGCAGGGAGCTGGGACGTGTTGTTCCACAGCTCTGCTGCCAGACAGTCCCCTCCTTGAGACTTTTCCCAGCTCCAGCTTTGGGGCAGAGGATGGGACAAAATGATCCAGTGAAGCCCTGCCTCGCTAATTGCATTTTGTACTGTCAATGGGTGAACGCTGAACCCCATGCAGATTCGTCAAATCTCTCCTTTTTCCACAAGATCCTTGAGCTTGTCCTTCTCTTAGGGGACAACATTTCAGCTTTGTTAAAGCTGAGTGCATGCTGAGGTGCTTCACTGAAAACGGATGAGCTGAAAACCATCTTCAAGTGTTGAGCAGAACTGGAGCGGCTCACCATGGACGGCTGTTCTCACAGCCCCAGAAACAAGATGCTAAAAATGAAGAAGAGAAACAAAGCAAAGCAAAGCAACTTCACTTTGGCTGAGATAAACTCAACCCAGGCACATGTACACTCCAAATAAAGAAACTACAGCTCTCTGAAAAGCTAAAACAAGCTCCTCTTTCCCAAGGGCGTCAAGTATGACCATCTGCAAACCAGGAGTGTGAGCGGATGTTTCCTTTACTATTTCATCATTTTAAAGTGTTTTTCTTTTTTTAAGCAACTAAACATGCAGGTGAATTTTGCTCAATTCTCCGAAGCCAAAAGCCAAACCTACCCAAAATATGCAGTGAGCCCAAGCAATCCATGGGACCACAGTTCAACCCTGTTGTGAGCCAAACAGGGGACTCGTGCTGCCCTCACACAAGCCCTTTTGGCCTTTCTTTTCATATATTTATGAGCAATGTGGAAACCAGACAAGGATAACTCAAAAGGGAGCTGCTGTTGGATGGTTTCCCTGTGGCTTTCACAGAGAACAGGCTCCTTCTAGCTTTTCCCACTAGGCAGATGTTGCCCTGTGCCCGGGACAAAGCTCCTACCACAGTGATGGAGAGGCTCCCCTGCCCAGAGCCATCCCCAGGCTCTCTGAAAACCAGAATGCAGGATTTTGTTGCTTGACTATAAATGGCAAATTGCAAAGGCCAAGAAAGATTATTTGTTTATTCTTTCATTCCTTAGTGCATGCAAAGCCAAATTCTGCTTGTCTTATGGGACTGTGTGCAAGAGTTGATGCACACAGATTGGCTGCTGGGGCAAGGTCCCCAGGTACTGCAAAGTGGATGTTGGTTCCTTGTGCAAAGAAACCTTCCTGAAGCTGCAGATGACAAATATCTTTGGGACAGAAGGTTTATCATGGCACAGCAGCACTCTGAAAACATGCTCATCTGACCCTCATGAACAAGAAAACCACTAACACTGATAGTTCAAGGGCCCATCAAATCTTTATCCATCATGTTATAAAGTGTCATATGGGGAGATCCTTTTTATCTCCATTCAAGCTCTGTTGTTGTTTATCTCCATTTCAAGCTCTGTCACACATTTCAAGTTGTGTTTTTTCCTCTAACTTCTTTCACTTGTCTCTTCCTGTTTCTTCCCATACTGCCTTTTCCTCAAGCTCTGCCCCAAGGAATAGGATGCGTTGCAAACTTTAACAAAGCAAGTAGCACCTTCTGCCATTTTTCCCTGTGAAGGAAATGCTCCTGCCTGATACTGCTGACTCAGGGCAGCACCGTGGTACCCTTTGCCATCTCAAAACCCTCAGGAGCCTTTAATCTTGTTTTCAGATCTAATCCACTAAACACATGCATTATCCCTACCCAGATGGGTTTTCTTTTTCTGTCATTTTATTTTGTTTTTTTTTCTGAGCTCCACTAAAGCTCTGTGTCAATTCTCTCTCCGTTAGACAAGATTTTTTTCATCAGCTTTGCTCTGAGCACAGATCCTGGCAAAACTGCTCGAGACAGACAAACCCTCTGTGCTCCAGCATTACTGCACGTAGGCTTGGCAGGAAACACAACAAAGAAATGACATTTTGTTTTCTTCCGAGCCACATGACAGTGCTCTTCAAGCTCTGAGTGGTGCAGAGGACGCCATGTGTGGATGGTGGAAACCTGGCACATGGGCCACTGCGATCTCTCAAAGATATGCAGCAGTGATGTGCTGTGATGTTGGATTGTGCTGATAAGCCTTGCTATCTCCCCAGGGTGAGAAACTCCAACAGCACACGTGGCTACAGAATATCCTATCCGTGGACTCATAAAATGAAAGGGGAAGATATTTTTTGGAGGACCTTTTTCCATTTTCTAAAGCAGGACCCTTGCAAGATAAGGAGTCACTCCAGTCCCTTTCCTGCTTTGTTCCCAGCTCAGGTTCAGCTCCTGGCTGGAAATGCCCCAGCTAGGTCAGAAACAGGTAAAAATTTATCCAGGGCTGCAAACACATTGATAAAGGTCCTGCTGTGGTAGTGCTGGCAGATGCAGAAGCACTGAGGCTGTGCCCGGGGTGCAGGAAGAGGTGACAAGTGAAGTGGGTAGGGATGGTGATAGGATGATGGTTGGACTAGATGATCTCGTAGGTCCTTTCCAACATAATGTATCTATGAATCTATGAAGGACACTCGAGACCCCTGCAGCTGTGGAACAGCACTGAGCTCCTGCTAAGTGAGAAGAATGCGATTACATGATGTGCACTCCCAAAGTAACTGGAACAAAATAATTATAAGAAAGATTTCTTCCGGGACGATGCAATTCTTCGAAGCTTGGATTCATTGGTATGGTGTCCAAAGATGCTTGCTCTCCCTCTCCAATCTTACCTACTTTCACAAGGGAATTTCCTGCATAGGCAGCCCACCAGTCAGCACTGCCTGCTCCTCTCACCTGGGCAGCACAGCATTGCATGCACCTGAGCACCCTTGGATTGGTTCTGCCTTCCCACCAGGTGCTCAATCACTGCCTCAAGCCATGACTTAACATTTCCACTACAACAAGAACATTTCTCCCAAACCTCCCATACTAACACTGACTCCTCCCAGTTTCCTTAACGCTGACATAGAGAACCTGACTTTGCAAGCACTCACAAAGAAACCAGAAATAATTGTGTGTTAGCAACCAAATTTTTGCAAGGAACGTGACAGCTCAGCTCTGAGAGGTCTCCTGATGGGCTGAACCTGCTGGTCTCAGGAATCCCAAAACGTAGGCATTGAGAAGAGGGATTTCTGCCAGCATATCACAGACCTGTGGTGACTGTTAGCTATATGCATGGTTTGTAAAGAAATAAGGTGATATATCTTTAATCATCCTATGCAGGACACTGCATATGCAAGAAGTACCTATATGTATTAAAAGTGAACTAAGTGAACTAAATTTAGATATAAAAAACTGCACGTGAAGGCCCATGATGAGCAGACAAATGTATTTTTCTGGTGAGGTTAGAAGCAAATGGCTGAATGGGAGTGAAAGGCAGGGGGCCCTAATGCTGCACTCACCCAGTCCCAACACCAGGAGGGAAACTGGGCCCCACACTGGGATTAGACATGGGGCATGTCACTCAAAGCTGAGGCAAAAGGAAAGCAATGTGCAGCTTCTTTATTTTAAGGACCCGTTGAAGAATAAAATACAGTTTATACCTTCCTTTATACCTGAGACAGGAATGAGAGGCACTTGCTGTCAATCTCCACCTCCAAGCATTTGTAGAACAGCTCATTTGCAGCTAGCACAAGAAAAACGTTGACAGGGAACTTGCTGTCTTTGATGCCATCTACTGGGAAGGTGGCTCCAATGGCCGGGACGTGGCCTGGGACGTGACGTTCCACTGCAGAACACAAATTATTGCTAAGATCCAGAGTCAGAGGCTGCAGGCAGGACGTGGGGAGCTCTGCAGGGACTACAGACTTTACAGAGAACAGCTGGGGTGTTCAAAGGCATCAGCAGAAACCACGGGGCCACACTGCCACCTGCTTACCTGAAGTGATACAGGACCAGGGAGCACAGGGGTCTCCCGAGCCTGTAGATGTCCAGGAAGAGGTAGGAGGGAAGAGTGCAAGGAGTAAGCAGTGAGAGAGGAGGCTGGGCAAGAGGGAGGCCCTGAGTGTAAGGTTAAAGCTACAGGTGATGATGGTCCTGCCAGGAAGGGAGAGGAGGGACAGAGCAGTCTTTTAAGGCAGGCAGTGCCTCCTCACTGCCAGCCACAGTACAGGCAACTCTGAAATCAGACAAAGCTGAGCCGTTGCTCCTTGAATGAAAAGAGAAGTGAGATTTCGACAGCATCAAATCCCAGACCCCTGGGATTTTCTCATGAGGATGGATCAGCTTTCAGCAAATCACACTGGTCCTATCTAGGTCTTCCTCCCCATACACTCGTATTCAGTGCACCCGAGCTTACCACATGAAAAGCAAGACTGATTTACCTGCTTATTTCACATCTTAGCTTTCTGATGCTGGCACCACTGCACCCCATAAGCCACACAATACCACAGTCCCAGGTCTGTTTAAGGTCCTTGCATGGCTGGAGGATATCTCATGCAAACACTCTGAGAGGCAGAGAATCAGCTCTGAGGCAGTTGGTTGAGTCCCAGCTATTTTAGGAAGGTGTTAATGACCATATTTAATCTCCTGGGATGGAGGGTGTTTGGTTTTTTGTGCCATTTTATGAAGAATCCCAGCAGATAAGACCAAGACTGGCCTCGTGTGGTTTTTTTTTCCCCCCATCCCAGTAAGAATGATTTACAGATGGGAAATCCCTGCCAAGCGTCCCAGCTCCATAGCACATTCTGGCTCTGGCTGTGGAGTCAGCACTGACTTGGAAAGCTGGCACAGCAATCTTGGTAGAAAGGACACTTCTCCCACACTCTCCTCGGAAACTTGCCCAGCAGCATATCAGCAACCACGTGGCTTTCTGCAGAGAGCAGCATGTTTTCTCCCTAAGAGAATGGCCATGTACAGAGCACACCCTGCCCCTGGGTGTCACACCTGCCCCGAGTCCTCTGCAGTGCTGTGCTTATGCAAAGCTGCTCTTCCTGATGCAGTACTGAAGATATGGGAAGTAAAGAGGGAAGAACTACCCAGGAGAAGCAGCAACATCGATGGCAAACAACATGCAGCTGGCATGTGATGAAACTTCAAAACTCAGCACAGATGAACGAGAGAATCAAGTTTTCTTGGATCTCCTGTAGCTTCCATGCTATCTGTAAGGCAGCAAGCTGAATGAGACAGAGGAGATATCTAAGCTACCAAAAGATCTTCACGTTTCTGACTGTATCTCCAGTCACACTGGCACAGGCAGGTTGGCCCATGCATTACCCTACCAACAGGTTGTTCTTTATCACTGCTCATTGCTCACACACAGCTTGCACAGACAGCACAATCAACAGTCTCCAAAGGGAATAATAAACGTGCCTGAGAAAGTCACTTATTTGGAAACAAAACCCCTCAGAACAACAGCAATCACTGGAAACTCATCTGGGATTTGCATGGGCCAGGGCCAGGACCCAGCTCCACAAGGGACACCCACAGCTGGATTCAGGGGGCTCTCTGCCATGTGCCATCAAAGGGACATTGCTGGCACCAGGTCCTGGGGCAGCTGCGTGGGCTCAGGGGACTGACATGCTCTTGTGAAGTCCCAGGCTTTGGCATGGGTCCCGTGGATAAAGAACTGAACAAATAAAGACAGGAATCTGGGGCGAAGAGAGAGAGGATGGGATAACAGAATGAGGAAAATGAAAGGATGAGCAAAGACTGCTTGCATCTCAGGTTTAGTACAAGGAGGGGTCAGTCAAGATAAAAAACCAGGCAAGTTTGGTGTTTTCTGTTCACAGAGCCACACGTACCTTTGTGTAACTGCTTACGCTGCCTTTAGTGTTACCCCGGTGTGTGCAGCAGGGATCTGAGCCACCTCTTCTTGCAAACAAATGGGATTGATTAAATTCTACTGAGCTCTCCCAGATTTCAACAGGCATGTCATATACGTTTGCTATGCAGAGACCTGGCCAAATACCCTGCAGAGTAATAGCTATAGAAAAACTGTTGGTTTACTGCCTGTTCAATCCTCTAGGAGTTTCCAATAAAGACAGCAGCTCCTGGATTTGCGTGGCAATCAGCCATATCCTCACAGTTGTTGAACCCTTCCAGGGACGGTGACTCCCCCCCACCTCCCCGGGCATCCTATTCCAGCTCCTCACCACTCTCTCTCAGAAGAAATTTTGTCTAATATCCCGACCCAGCGCCAGTTTCAACTCGGACCTCTGAGCAACGTGGGCTGCCCATTAAAGCTCAGCCCTGCTCGAGCCCCCAGCTGCAGAGCTGCCCCACACAGCCACGCAGCGACGTGCAGCCAGGCAGGGACAGGGCTAGTGCAGCAAGCAGGGAGCCCAGCAGCAGGAACTAGCCACAGCAAAGCCATTTATCCATTTCCACCAGATCTAGTTGCTCTTTTTGATCCAGGAAGCATCTGTCTGGATGGAACTGTGCTCTGCGTTATGATTCAGCGTGGGTAAGTTTTATATGGCAAACTCTGTGGCTTCCTCTTAATTGTCCTCTTCTTTTGGCAGGGACAAAAAGCCCTTGAGGATGGCCATATTAGTACACGAGCATGTGGGAGGAGGGTGCCAGAAGAAGCAATTTTGAGTTAAATACTGTACACTGCAGCTGGAACAAGGATCTCAGTCACTGACAGAGGGCAGGAAGGTCGCTCCAACCCCCCACCCGACCACACCATTTAGCATCTTCTGTCATGTGCATCCCAAACTTTTCAACAGACACTCAGAGCAACTTCTGAGAAGTTCCCTGTCCAGAGCTGTGGCACTGACAATGTCACCACAGCTTTTTTTATTTTTATTTTTTGCAGCTGAAAGCGATCCCATGTCTCAAGAACAGCCCTGCTTCTTGTGCCTGGGGTGTGCGATGGTTCAACAGTAACCACAGAACAGGAAGGACGTGGCAGACGTGGGATTTGCGGGATCTTGCTCAGTTCTTTGGGACCTGTGGGTAAGGCTCCCAGCTGCCTTCAGCCGGAGCAAACACCATCCAACACCACAGCCAAAATTCTGCACCTTTGGCATGGAAGCAAAAACCTGGGGAGCCACAGTGCCGAGGAGTCAGCAGGATGGGCAGCACAGGAGCTGAGCATAGGATTGTGAAGATGCTGCTGCAGCAAATAGGGCACTGAGGTTTTCTGATACCCTTCAAACCTTTCCTGTCACCTCAATCCACCCCATTTACAGCTCCCTTCTGGAGCTTGTGGCCTTAAGGGTGACAATGCAGGATTAACAGTGACAATGCACCTGTCCTGTGTGCTCATATAGGAGCCACAGTGCAGGAGAGCCACCATGCCTGCTCAGACAGACAGCTCATGCTCATTCCTGGCTCTGCTTTCAACAGTGGCCAGCTTCTGACAGCGGTTGAGAAGCAAAATGTGGGAGATTTTATATTAGAATTTGTGCCCTGAAGGAAAATTTCCTTTTGAATTTTATGAGTGAGAATTTGGCTTGTGTCTGGAAGCACAAAGGCTTACACTGCTACCAAACCCTTTGGACTGAAATCCTGACTCCAAAGGTTTCAAAGGAAATTCTCCTTCTGTCTTCTTTGGAGCAATGTTTTCTTTCAGGTTTGTTGTTCATATGAGTGTCCTTATAACACCCCTGAAACCCCCAAATGCTTTGGAGCTGAGTAGGAAATCAAGGCTATGCATTTGCACTCCTGCAAGACATGCTGGGCTGGAAAAGACTGTTACTCCCACGGTAATAAAAGCGTAAATACTCAGCCAAAAGGCACAGAGCTCATAAACCCACAAAAGCAGGCAGGCCCAGCAATTAGGAACTTGCTACAAAAGAGACCTGCAACAATTACTAAACCCCAGTCCAGGCATTTCCCTCTACTACAAAACGATGGCAGCAAAAGGGCTTCCAGGCCCACAGCTCTGCTCCTTTGTCCATCTTCATCTTCAGGGGTGCTGGATAACTTCTTTTTTTTTTGCTTTTTGTTTTTAACAACACCTACATTGTACCAAAGTGATTTTCCTCCCTGTGCTGCTGCTCCAGCTCCCAGAAGAGGTTTGCAGTTGGGATGGAGGATACCTGTGGCTTGGTTGCCTCTCCTCACACAGGCATACACGAAGACAGAGAATTGGAAACTCATGAAGATGGGACAGAAGGAGCTTTGCTCCCTTCCCACCAGCACTGAAGCTCTTGTGAAGGGCAAGCATTGCTTGCCTGCAAAACAAGAGGAAGAAGAGTGTTCTGAGTGCCCCAGCCTGATTTGGGCTGAAGCCTCACGAGGCCTCTGCAGTGCTCCCGTTTGCATTCCCTGTTCCCACGGCCCCGAGCAGTGACAATGAGAAAAACCAGAGCAGCCCACGGACTGTGCGGATGATCTCTGAAGTATTTACATTACTAAACTTCACCTCCATAAATCTGGCCGATTCTCTGACATAGGAAAGGGCCCAGGGTGTTAAATAAATAGGCTGTAAATTTCAGAGGATTTGGTAAAATGAGAGTTGTCATTACTTTTCCATTCCAAGAAGACTGATCTCAGTTATAATTACCCCAGCTACATCCACTCTTTTCAATAGCTCGCACGCTGATAAACGAAGCGTTCTCTCTCACAAATGCCTCTCCCTCCCCTGATGTATGCAATGTGTTCCAGATGGATGGAGAAATCATTTTTTTCTTCTACACTTGCTAAGCTATTTCCAAGCACCCTGAGCACCGGCAGGTGTAAATCAGCAGCACTCCGCCGAGCTGTGACACTCCAGATCCTCACCTGCTGTAAAGAGCAGTCCTCCACTCCTAAACTTAAAACAACATACAGCACGTCGGTATCATCACAGGCAATATTCCATGGATGACTGCTGTAAGGAAAGAAAAAAAACACCCCATCCGACTAACACAAAAGGTGGTGATTGCACGGATCACTTCGGGCAGGAAACGCTGTGTGCCTGCCAGCTCGGCGCTGCCCCTGGAAAAAGCCACTTTAATTAGGCTGATTTAAATGCAGATAAGTTTTCCTTTCAGCCGAGGTCTTTGTACCCGATTTGTGTGCACAGGAGTTGGCCTCAGAGGCCTCAGCCAAAAAGTGTCCTTTCTCTCCTCTAATGGGTGCCAAGTGCTTGCCACTCTCTTCAGCAGGGAGCAGCGGAGCCCATGGATGCCGACAATTGTACTCAGCTCTGTGGGGAACACGGTCCTCTGAATTCAGACTAATAGCTCCTCTGAGCAGGGACTTCACCACCAGTTTAAGAACAATCGGAGAATAACCCGGCTGGACCCGGCACAGGGTGTGGGAACCCAGCTGTGCAGTAGAGGAGAGTGGTACCTCCGAGGCTGGCGAGCAGCAGGAGACAGAGATGCTCTGGACATCAGAAAGAGAAGCACACGCTGTCTGTCTGCAGGATCCAAACGCTCCTCAGGATGTTCTGATTTTCTGAGTGCCTGCCTGGGGAGCCAGGACCTCATCTGCAGGAGAGCTGAGCCCGCACAGCTGCCCCTGCAGTGGCTGCAAGCTGCCTCTGAAACTTCTGTTGCCATGTAATGCACGAGTACTTGCAAGCAAAGCACACAAGAGACTGACCCTTTGGACAGTGTTAGTCCTTACCTCCGTGCCTCTCTTCCCTGTGTGTGGAGCAGAAGCTGTCCAAATATTGCTTGGCAATTTGTACCACCTCTGGAATGGGACAGGGAAGCCACAGGTTGGCTGTGCAGGGATGTGTGTTCAAGAGACACGGCTTTAAATGGTTTTGTACACATGAGTGCAGCTTTGTACACAGCCTGGTACATGATGGGACTGCTGAGAGCAGGGCTGAGAGCGGACAGTCATGGCAAAAGTTCAGGAAAGTGCTTTTCAAAACAGAAGTCTATTTGCTCTGCCGAAAGTGGACTCCCCACATCTCCATAGATTTTTAAGATGAGAAGTGTCAACTTTAAAGATGTTTGCTAGAACAGCTCAACTGGCAAGGAAAAATAAAGAGCTCCGCCTACAAGAAGAAAAGTCAACTCTTCCATTGCGCGCGCTGCTTTCATTTATGTCAGCTCCATTAATGCCCCATGAAGCCGCGGGTCTGTAATGGAGCAGCTGACCTACAGCAGCACTGGCATTTGCTGCTGCCTAACACCAGACTTAACTCCAGCTGTTATGCTTTAAGGCCTCTCCTTTCACATGGTTCCTCTTAGGAAGGGTGATCAGCAGCTAAAAAGTTGCAAATAGATTGGTCTCTCCCTCCAAGAGGATTCAAACTGTAACACATACAGTAGGTAAAACACAGAAGCTCTCCCCAAGCCCTTATCTGGAGGTGCAGCACATGGTGACCCTTGTACTGAGGTCAATTCCTGCCCCTGCCTGGGCCACTGTCTGCCTCCAACAGGCTCAAGCCATGCCAACGAAACACTTCTGCAGCTGCAGCCAGCTCATTTCCCAGCAGGCAGCCCGAAATATTCTCATGCTTACTCAGACAAATCCTAACCAGAAGCTGATGGAGTGAAGAGCAACTCATCTGCGTGCACTGCTATGGCGGGTGTCTACAAACCAGCAGAGGGTTTGCCCACCTCCAATAGTTTCTCTGCTGCAATGATCTAAGAGGGTGAACACCCAGAGAAGGGCATGCTTACCTGAACACTTCTCCCACTCTCCTGCCAAATACATTGGTTTAGGATTGGACTAGTTTAGTCTGGTAAAAATATTTTCCCCTCTTTATCATTGTTGAAATGATAAGGTCACTGGGTGCTTTCAACCCTGTATAGTGCTGGGTTGAAAGCACCCAGCACTATACAGGAAATCAGCTCTTGATGCAGGGGTTGCAAAGCAACTGCAGTTCTTTCAGCAGCATTTGCTGAAGACCTGAGACCAAACACTGCCCGTGGTGATGCTTCAGGCATCTCTGCTATAACAGCATTATAAATATGTAATGAGAATTTAAAAGGCAGAAGGCAAACAGATAATGGCGACATCCAACAGGAACATCACGTCTAACTCTCACCATCTCAAAAGAGCAACAAATTCCAGCCGGTGCCCATCAACACAGAGGGAATGGTGTCCTTGTTAGAAGAAGAGCACTGGAGTCACCTGGCAGCATCCAGAAGGAAAAGGATGGGGACTTTCAGAGGACAGCTGCCTACTGCATCTTTTACACATGATCATTTTTAAAGAAGAAACTTAGCACATAAACACGAGGAGCTGGGTTCAAGCAAATAGGATTTAGAACACCAATAGTGAGGTCACTGATGCCACTGCAGCACAGATTTTGCTAAGCTTCCTAGAAGTTAGCTAGGATGAAGCTGCTTGAGAATATCACAGTGTTGAAATCAGGGGAGCTCACTCAGTGCCTGGCTATCTCTGTGCTAAGCAGACTGCTTCCACAGGCACTCAGAATCACTGTGGATAGGGATGGACCTCTTTCACTTGGAATGGTCCTTGGAGTCCTTCAGGAGTGAGGATTGGACCAGATGGACCCAGAGGTCCCTGACACCCTCAGCCATGCTGGGATTCTGTTAATGGTCCGGAGAAGAACCTTCTTCTTACTCCTCTCATCCTCCCTTGAGATACACACAGACCAAGCTTTCCAAACACTTCTCTGACATGCAGTCTCCATCCTTCTCCTCTGTCTTCAGCCCTTTCCTTCCCATTGCCTCTTTTTGGGTCACAGTCACATCAAATGTGATGCCTGATTATCAGTTGCACCAGCATTTAGAGTTCCCTCGTGGAAAGCAGCATTTTGAAAGCTTTTCCAGCTTCTCCTCCAGATGATGTCACCCTGGGTGGGTGCCAGGCTGGGTTCAGAGTGAAAATTCTTCACTTCAGGGTCAGACATTCTCCTATTTTTAGGCCTGATTTCAGTGTCAGGCAACCAGTGGTGTAGCTGAATGGTTCATGTTATTCAACTGCAAATGCCTGTTGGAGTTCAAACAAAGCTCCGTTTGTAGCAGGTTAAGGGGCTCTGCAGCCCAGGATCCCCTTCTGAAGTGTGGCTGCAGCTGCTCTGCTCCACAGTGCTCTGGCAGTCTGCACGGAGGTGCAATTGTAAAAGCAAAACGTGGGGTTGAATTTGATCTGGTTCTTTGTAGTCTTCTGCTGGCTGCATTCTGCTCCTTGCAGTCCTCTGCAAATGCACACCGTGAAAAACACTGCCCCTCAGACGTGAGCTGGAAGCTGGCAGCATCCTGGGATGGTGGGGATGAGGAAGGGGACAAAGAAGAATGGTCCTGCAGCACATAGGGCTGAGCCACAGCAGCCACAACCTATTTAGAATCATGGTACGGCTTGGGTTGGAAGGGACCTTATAGATCTTCCAGTTCCAACTCCCCTGCCACGGACAGGGCTACCAGCCACCAGATCACGCTGCCCAGGACACCATCCAATCTGGACCTGAAGGCCTCCAAGGATGGGGTATCCATAACCAGCTTCTAACCCATCATGTTTTTCAATGAGTGATGCTGACAAGTGCCCAGATCCCACTGCAAAGGTAACGAGGGTGGTCAGCTCTCACAAGGTGTTTGCTCTGTCGCTGTGGAAAACAGCAGGATGGATCACAGCAACCCTTCTTTCTGCAGGAACATAACCATCTGCAACACCACAGCAGCACACTCTGTGCAGCCAAGTTTCCCATGCGAGAGCAGGCTGTGTAGCAGTGTCAGTGTTTCACGTGGATGCTGACAGCTGTTGAAACAGGTTGGGAGGGAGCGGAAACTGAAAGGGCAAAACTGACACATCCTCCTCTTCACGTTCCTCAGGTGGCACTCAGAACACAGCTGGGAATGGAAACAATAACTGTAGCTGTGAAATGAAAGCATACACTGGGATAAGAGTGGTGAGGCACTGGCACAGGCTGTCCTACTCCTGCAGACACCCAAGGTCAGGGGACGGGCTCTGAGCACCTGATGGAGCTGTGGGTGTCCCTGTGCACTGTAACAGGATTGCACCAGATGGTGTTTAAAGGTCCCTTCCAACTCATACAATTCTACGGATTTAAAAAGAAAATGAATAAGTTTTTCAGCCAGGAGGTGCAGCAGCCAGGCCCAGCCCAGCTCCCCACTAAGCAAGGTCAGACCCCATATTTCAGGAGGGCAGATGGCTCTGGTTTAAAGCTGGCTGCTGCTGCACAGGACACAGAGCCCATTGAAAGCAGCAGCCCAGAGAGCTGTGTTAGCTCATCTTTTGGCAACCTATAAGTGAGCAGGGCTGAGGTGTAACCATATACACTGTTGACAATGACTGAAAACCGCAAAGAAGTAAGAATGGTAATAGTTACAGGGCAATGTGTGAATATGAGTCACGTCCAAGCGTCAGCTGCAAGCTATCTTCATCTCCACCAAAGAGCCCTCCTTGGTGCTGAATGAGCAGAGGGGAGTGCTGCTCCTCAGCCTCCCCCTTTTCTCACATTACTCTGTTTCTTCTTGACATGAGACACAAAATGAGCAACCACGTATGGAGCCATTGTGGTTGTGCAGAAGACCTGGCAGTGCTGGTGCTTTATTTTTAACGCCGGGCAAGTCACATCATGTCTTCCAAAGGGTATGAAAAACAGCCACTAGCTCAAGCACAGCAGAGGCAGCCCGAAGGGGAGCAGTCTCCACCTCTTGTCTTTTACAGTCCCAAAGCCACGTGTCAGCAGCAGGGCACCCCACTTTCTGCCTCTGATCACCTGCAGCTACATGACCACATACTGGAACACCTCAAGAGCACAAAACATCCTTGGTCCTAGCATGGGTTTGTTGCCTAAATTCACTCTTATCTACCTTGAATAAGGGGAGAAAACCAATGTCACTAGGTAAGCCCCCAGGTAACCCCCAGATGCTTGCAGGGCAGTCAGCACAGCACTGAAGCACGAATTCTGGGTTGCTGTGTGCAGGCACAAGGTACTGCCCCAGCACAGCCGCTCCTCAGCATGTTTACAGGGTGAGCAAGAGCCCCAGCCAGAAGAAAGATTGAATTTCAGATACTGAATCATTTGCTTCCAGCGAGTTACATCAGCAGCTAATTTGGCTTGCTTCTCTCTTGTTTGCTCCTTTCTTTGAAACGAATGCTCTGCTTTGGCTGTATCAGAGCAGGTCCCCTCTCTTGCCACGCTCCCTGCTTGAGGGCTGCTGCAGAACTCCACCCACCCAGTGAGCTGGGATGGCATTTAACTATGGGAGAAAAACACGCCGAGAAGAGGAACCTGAGTTTTAAAAAAGGAAATCTCAAACGAAACCACAATAGTGCAGCTGTCCCAGCTCTGCCATTGCTGCAGCACATTTCAGCATGCTTATTAGCATTTTTACGGATATAAAGTAGTTAGCTATTGGTATGGTATTCATCACTGCTGTCAAATGTTGAACAAGCTAATGCAGCTTGGCATTCTGCAAGCGACAAGTGTTGAGAAACACTGCTGCGCTCAACCAGCTCCCATGACTGTTCTGCTGAGGAATTCTTCTACTGCAACATTACATTGGCACTGAGAAAAGGCCACTAAAGATAAAAATAAATGAGAGCCTGCTTCCTGTCCCATCTTGGAGACTGTGGTTTTGGGGCTGATACCAGAAAGGGAAGCCGGGGGTCCAGCGGGAGCTAGGGGTAGCCCTGCACTCTGGGATGCTGCAGGTCCTCCTAGGTAGGCTGCTCCCAGACGGACTTCAGGTGGGTGCAGAGCAGGAGAGCAGCCCTGGAAAGCCCCTGAGCTCCCTCCTTTCACTCATTTCAGCCACCAGGGCTGTTTTTCCCTGCTTATGAGTTATGTATCTATGGGGAGGAGAGAAATAGAACCTTTCTGGGCAAGCAGCTTGCCAGCCTCAAGTTGCCACAGGCTCTGTTGGTATCCACACAGATGCTGACAGCTGGTGCTGGGTAACATGTTGTCCTCTCAGTGTCCTTTATTTCACTTCAGAGTAGAAGGAATGGAAACCTTTACAGACCAAACACATTGTGGGGAAGAGGGGAAACAGAAGTGCAGCACAGGCTGATGAGTATGCTACCAGCTTGATTTGCTACAAGCAAATCGCTTCCTTTCATAAATGTTTGAGATGCAGCAGCTGATTAGAGTTGGACTACTACAGGAAATACGGCTAGGTTCAGGTAGAGAAACAGAAGAACTTAAACACACCAGAGAAGACTCTCTATAGAGTCAGATGGTAAAATTCCAAGTTCAGTGGTAAAGTATTTCCAGTGCATTTCTTTATTTTGCACTGCAGCTGGCTGTACCCTATGATAATGAGTGGCTGGTTGGACTGTAACACCCTGTTACAACATCAAGAACTCAGACCTGTTCATAGGCCCTTCATTCCTATGGTACCAGAGGCTTCAACTGTAATTTCAGTGCCTGGACTTTTTGAACACACGGGAAAATGTAAGGCTGTCATCAGATGAGCATTCATATGTAAGGCACTGCAGTATTAACTCTGAATTCCCCTCACAAAGCTGAACCACAGATGACAGTAACCTAAGTGTGGTCAAAAGATTGATAAACACATGCAGAGCTCCTCACGTGGAGGGAACAAACTCTGAATATGTAATGAACAGTGACTAAGACTGTGCCTTCTGATGAAGTGAACAGAATGAAAGCTGACTTGCTGACACTAGGTTTTAATGAACATTGCTTAAGACACTAACATAAATTACATCTTTCATAGCACAAACACAGGCTGGAAGTCTTTCCATTTAATATGTGAGACAGGCGTCATCATCAGGACTGTGAGGCCATCAAAATGCCTCTGGTTCTGTTTCAGCATTAAGGGAGTGCCACGGCGTGTCAGTTTCAGTACACACTTCTGGTATGCTCCATCAAGACCCATGAAACATGAACAAGCTAATAAAATTGTTCGTCTTGGCTGTGGTTAGTAATTCAATGAACAAGAAAGCAAGGGTGGCAGTGATGCTGCTTCTATTTCAAGCAGCATCATTGCACAGCATCAAGATGTGACTGCAGCTTTGAAAAACGAGCCACGATCTTCCATTGACTGTTGCAGGCTGTGATAGCTGTGCACCTATCTGTGAGTGAAAATCTGCTTTTTAGAATCATTTAATATCTTTATTTAGGGGGTTATGATATATACCCACCCCCATTTTTGGGAAAGCTGATTTCCTATAGATCTCTATAAGTGCAGTATGCTTTCTTCAATCAGATAAGAGGAACAGATCACAAGCCACTTTCTTAATAAAGTCAGGATAATTATTCTCAAAGAATAATTGTAAAGTGGGAAAACTGAAGAAGGGCAGCATGAAGTAACTTGACACAGTTCTCCCAGAGAGTAATGGCAGAGCCAGCAAGAGATGGTAGCTCTCCTGAGTCCATTTTCTCCTTTCATCCCTGCTCTACCTTTCACATGCAGTGTTACAAGAGAGCTCAGGGCTGTTGCACTATCAGTCATGGTGGTCAAATAAATACCCAAGTGTGAGTCCACAACAAAGGACTGTTCTGTACACCGTGGCAGGAAGGGGTAACTGAGGGTGGTGACACCACCAGCAGACCAGCTCACACCTCTCATTTGGGTTTTACACCTAAAAAGGCCATCCTTTGTCAACCAAACTACTCACCCCATGTCAGAGAATCACATTAACTAAGATCGACTCCAAACACCACCTTACCCCCACAGCTTTCCATTACTGCCCTCACTTATGTCAGAAGAAACTTTATTCCATGATTTATTACACTTTATGGACTGGTTGCGCTGCTGAGGAAGAGTGCAACTCAAATGTACTGCTTGAGGAGTAAGTGCTTTTAAGAAGGTAAACACAGATAAAGGAGTGAGAAACCTCACCAGAATAAAGTAAACTGACTACACAGATTTTACTAAATTTCAAAGATCCAAAGAAAAAAAGCAATTTTCAGGACTAACTTTCAAGGAGGTGTAAAATGGAATGCTCCTTGCAGCAGCTGAATTCATGCCTTGTATCTCACCTGGGAGGGGCCCTTGCAGAGCCTAGCTCCAGCCAGAGGTGTGAGCACAGGCAAGGAGGCAGTGCTAAAGCTATGTCTGCTGTTCATATATGTTCCTCCTGCTCCTCCTCTGGACCCCAGATCACCTGCACAGACAAACATCTCAGCCTATAACACAGAGTGAGTTCAGCATCATCACCAGGAAAGCTCCTGCAGCCAGCTGGAAGCCCCCCACGTGGTAGACCTGTCCACCCCTACCTACCCCTGAAATCTCTGAACCAGCAGTTTACCAGACTGTTTGCACAAAAAAATCCTTCAGGACAAAGGGGACCTTTTCTTGCAGCTTATTCATGTCACCAAGATGCACAGAGTTACTTTACAGCCTGTAATCTGCACACAATCACTGAAATACAATAAGCAGTACAGTAAGCCTTGGCTCGTGTGTCACCTTTTGTGCTGCAGGGTGTAACCCTTGGCTGGCAGCAGGTCCCCAGGTTGTTAGTATTAAGCTGCAATGGCTCCTGAATGAAGGAACGCTGCCTGAAATGCACGGCAGATGACAAGGTGCTAGTCAGGGTCAGCATTTCAGTAAGAGTGGAGGACAAGGACAGAATCCCTTAGACCTGCAGAACGCTGCACAAAATGCCTTCACTGGGACAACCTCTGCAAAACCTATAGTTTTTCCATGTCCAGAAGTGTGTGGTGAAATGCACCTGCAACACTTCTACTCTATTATTGCCTATTTTATTTCAGAATCAGCTTTGCATCCATTCTGCTGAAGACACTGTGGTGGGAATGGAAAAAAAAATCACTCAGAGCAGAAACATGAGACCAACCCAGCTGGGGTGATCCCCCACAGCCTGGGCTGCAAGACTCTCACAGCCAAAATATCTGGACATCCCACCACGCCAACACTCAGCATCTCCAGTAAAACCGTGAAGCCGATTTGCTTTCCACTTCGTTTGCACAAAAAAGCCTTGGCTTTCAGGGGAGCTCGTACTGAAGTAAACGTACTCATGGTGCCATCCAGAGGTACTTGGGAGCAGCACAAGGGGAGATCTATGTAACTATTCTGTGTTAGACATAAAAAACAGCCATGAAATAATGGTGTGTTGTTCTTAATTTCTTCTGACAGCCAGCTTTTATCCACTCACCTTTTTTCAGGCCCTCTCAGTACTCACTGTGTGTTTTCATTTTCCTCGAATACTATACCTATCATTCTTAAAAACACATGCATCTCCAGCCTCTCTTGAAAAGCAACAAATATTTCATTGATAACAACGAGGCTGGCACCAGGAGCAGAACTTGGAGACACTTCCCTGTATCTCACTGCTATCCCATAGCATATGGTTTTGGATAACAGCAGTCACACATTCAAAGTAGACATTTAACTGTGGAAAACATTTTTTTCCCCTGTCTACACCACACAATGGTTTCCCTTCAGAAGTTTGATACAGGAAAGAGGTTTTTGAATGTATAATTACACACATTATGTGTGAGTGCTTATTTGTATCTACGTATATATTAATACATTTTAGGTGCCTAAGGGTTTTGGACACAGCATTGCCCATGCCTTATTTTACAGTGGGCCAAGTATGTCACAGATCAAACTTGCTCTGTAGCAAGGGTCTGATTTGTCTCAGTTTTCACACAGACCTCCTTCACTGAGACCGGTAGCTGTGTAACATTAAGATGTGGATTCACAAAATGCTGCCTGGTGATCTCCATCAATATCAGAGAAAAACCAACCGTTCAATCCTAATTCTCTCCTGTAGGGAGTTAATAGGATTACACAGATCACAGATAAATATCCACGATGGTACAAGTTACGTACTTTCATCCTTAGAAATCACCACTTACAGCTCCATTAGAATTATTTCATCAACATATGCAAACTAAAATCGAGAGAGAGAAAAATCACTTGAAAACTAATGAAGTAACAGTGCAGAGAGTCAGTGGCAAGCACCATTCCCACAGCCCATGTTACATCAAATTACAGATGCTGCTACTGAACCACGCCTAATGCAAGTACTTCTGGTACAGCCAGAAGGAGTCCAAACATTAAATGTAGGGATCAATGTCTGTATTGCATTTGAAAAGTCACACTGAGTTGACTTCAACCTTGCCTGGGCAAGGAATAGTGGCTTCATTTTCTGCTGGTACTCAAGTCTTCCACCAAGAGCAGGCAGGAGCAGCTACTGATAGCTCTTCTGTCAAAGAACACACAAGATGACAGAGACACCTGCGTGGAGAAGAGCCTGAAGGGCCATTTGAAAGGGGGGAATGAGTCTGCAGAAGCCCGCTCTGGTTAAGACAAGAAGCTGAAGAACAGCTCTTACATTCCAGACTTCTCTGTGCTGAATACATTTCTGGAGAAAAGAGGAGACGTACAGAGTCCTTCATAGCACTGTGAGAGATAACCCACAGGGACCACCCAGTCAATAGTTTAATTTTACATCTTTTTGTCCTGCTAGAAATTTCAGACACATCAGTATCAAGTGTTTTTACAGTAGTAAAAAAAATCAGTAAGCAAAATCCAAGAAACAAACCAGTTCTGTGCACTAAATGTTATGCAAAATTATAGCTGTAATTTAAGAGGAAGCGTTACAGCAGTAATTTAACAGAAAATATCTCCTGAAAAGATCAAAGAAAACATGCCTCCCCTCTCTTGCTGCTTCCATACAGTCTTCACTCAAGATGCATTTTGTAAAGGAAAACACCATCTTGCACCCAAGTCTGATGGCTGCACAAGGAGGTGTTTGATCAGGTAACCAATGGAAATGTACACTGATGGCAAATGGGTGCCACCAACAGGTAAAAATCTGGAAAAGGCACAGGAAAAAAACAACCAAACAGCTCTCAAGCATTCAATCTGAAGCACTACTCAGAAGGTGTACCAAGATTGAAACTATAATTCCTTTTCTTCTAGAAATCAACATGTTGCACGAGAATTAAAGGGTATGGTGTAGCAAGAAGCAGGTGCAAAGATCATTGAGTACAATTACATTCCCTCTTTCCATGATTACCCGGGAGGAGCAAAGGGTGTAGGGAGTGCACTGACCTGTACTTCCCTGTCCGCACCTGCACAGCCCTCATCCCACACTGCTGGGCACCTCCAACATCGCTCACGATATCATCTCCAATCATGATGGCCTGTCACAGCAGTGAAATACAGAAAAATCCGTGTCAAGCAAATTTTATTTCTGCCATCCTTCACACTCCTTTGACATAATAAACAGCTTGATTTGATGTTTAATACTGCCATCAGACAAATTAAACAAGATAAGATTGTCATCGTATTGATTAGATGTCATTCTACCTTGAATATAATTCAGGCCACAGCTCCTTGGGCAATATGCTAGGGCAGTATACATCAGTACAATTTGTAATCAATCACGAAAATCAAAGTGATTTGGCACACATCTCAAAGAAAACACTGAATTTTATGAAGTTAGTCCTGCTCCACTCCTAACCACGCGTTTATGTTCTGCTCCAAGTAGTTTAAATTAAGCTCATCTTTTTAAACACTTCCCTAAAATTGATATTCTAAGTCATAACCTTCAGCTTGCGATCGCTGAAACGTGTCACTTCACAGAGCTTGATTCCAACCCATCTTCAGGGTCATATAAAAAATGTGGGAAGTCTTCCATGAGTGCAAAATCCAGTTTATCAATTTGTGCCCAACGTGACTAATGAACTCAACTGAGCAAACTATCAAGAAAAGGTGAAGTGTAAGGAAAAGCAAAGAAAGTGTTGCTGCCCTGGGACTGAGCTGTGTGTTCCACATGTGAGCCAGGGCCGTGGTTATGCAGCTGGAGGGATGAGCTGAGCTCCTTCTCTCACCCCTACTTCAACCAAAAGTGAGGTTCCCACTCTGTAAGCTATCTGCTGGGAAGGACCAAGTTAAATACACAGAAGTCTAAAAGTACTAAGGCTCCAGAGCTATTTTTATTCATCATCTGATTACAACAGAACCTTCTCCTACTTACTAAATTGCACACGAAGGAAATCTCAGGATACACCTAAAGCCCATCTAAACAGATTATTTTGTATGAGCCTTCATACACCCGTGGTGAGATAGGTACACGCACATCTGGAGCAGCTTCAGCTGATAAAACACAAATCCTCTTTTGAGTAATGCATCAGGCGCAGCATGCAAGATTACATACAGTAGCTACCAGCCCAGTTCATCTTTCATGTTGTTTTTAAATACCATTCATGTGAGGGATTATCATCATCCCTCAGGTGATGGGATGTAATAGGCCACCCCTGCAAGTCAAGGCTCATTTGTCTGGTTCCACGCTGCAGCAGTTTATTTTGAAGCATTTTATATATGTACACCCTTGCTTCATTCTGCCTAGGAGCAAAACCTCTGCAATCACCCTGCTCTAAGGAGCAAGGAGACAAAGACTCATGGGAACACAGAGCTGGGGAAACAGGGCCATGGGGAAGGAGCAGCAGGGGAATTTGGGACAGGTGGTATTGCCCATAAACTGCTTCAGAGCCACCACACAACAGAGGGCTCAATCCTCTTTCATCCTTCCATTACTGGATGATTTTCCTTATCCACCCTGCTCATGGAAACACGTGCTCCCAAAAGGATGCAAGGTTCCCTGGTGATAGATAGCTTACCTTTCCCTACCACTGCTCCAAACAAGCGTGAAATGAGGAAGGGTTGATTACAAGTAATGAGTAAATAAAGCATGTATACATGGATGAAGAGAACAGAATGATGGGAGAGATTACATTTCTCAACACAGTTTGGGGGAAAATTGGTAACAGTAGTTGGCTGAGGGTTTTGTCAGGTTCTGGTTTTTTTTCCTTTTTTTTTTTTTTTTTTATATCTGTGTGTATATCCTATGTTTTCACCCCTGGGTCCTCAAAACACTGGAAATGAATTTGCTCAGAACGCAGGAAAGGGTAGAGCAGGGTGGCTGCAAGCCCCGGGGAGAAGCTTGCTCACCAGGGCTGTATTTCACTCCATCCAGGCAAGTTTTCCTGCAAGACACACAGCAGCCCTGCAAGTGCAGCTGCACATGAGCAGCGATGCCTGTCCAGGCCAGCTTGTGGCATACGCATACCAAAATGCACTTCGGCCCCGGGGGATTTCACAGATTTACTATCGGTGAAGGGCAATAATCACTAAAGGAGGAGCAATTATTCCCAAATCATTTAGGATTTAAAAAATCATTGGCAAGAAGATAGAGGTCAAAAGGTGCACTGTCAAGGGAAATAAAAAAAACTCTACCTGTCAAACCTGGGTTTAACTTCCTCTCTGACTGCAATATGGTAAGAAGAGAAAGAAATATAAAACTGAAAGGTCACATACCCACTGAAAGCAGGAATCAAAAGATCCCCATTCAGATTCAGATTTTACATGGGGACCACACCATTCATCTATTCAGTCTGGGGAAAGTACTGTTTTATGTCAGCTAAAAATTATTTAAAAGGACAAGAAGGCAGTGAGGTGTCTCGCTGGCTTTTAGAAAATCATTAAGGAATTAAGATGGGTCTAAACCATACAGCTGATGAGAGATGGTGCGTGGCTGTATGCATATGGTAAATAAAGCAGGCATGTGCCAAAGCTGAGGGAAGCCATTGCTGCTGAATAGCTCCAGTCAAACTCAACCCTGAGGAGCAGTGATGAAGAGGAAAACGGAGGTGACAAACAGGAGCTCTAAGGATTCAGGGCACAGCATAATCCCAGTTGGGTAAATGTCTGTCATGCAGATATCACCACCAGGTCAGCAGTCTCACTGGTGTCACCACAACCCAGAGGTGGGCACAGACCCCTTTCACCACCAGGAGCAGCCAGTACTGACATGGCAGCCAACAGCAACCTTGTCTACTTTTTTCCCTCTGCAGACTCTTGGTATTCACTAAACATCAAAATAAAAATGGTTGATCATATTCTGTACGACCTAGCCCTTATTCCCTACTATCTAGCTCTGGCTGCATTGCAGTGCCCTGCCTGCTGGGAGGAGCTCATACACACTTAGTTGGAGGCTGAAGTCTATGGAGGGTGCAAGCACAAAGATTCACAGAGGGAAGCACACTAGCTTCTACACAGTATTTAACACAGTGAATGATTCTAGAGCCAAAAGTATTTAAGCCAAAGCAGATTTTTGCAGCAGGCATAATAACGAAGCTAAATGTGCCAACAATGTAAAAAATAACAATAAAAAAATACATCATCAAGATTTTGTGCAGCAGCTTTAAGAGCCTTTGCATGAGAAATATGATGCTTTTACTTTTCTCCCTATTCCCCATGGCCCAGCTGGTAATCTCCTAGGCTTCGAGATCCCATAATACTGTTAATTACATTTCTATCCAGGCTGAGTAAACATCAAACACGCACATGGCACTGCCCATGGCCTCTGACCTTGCAGAATTTGTACAACAAGGCAGGTGAAACAGAAAAAGAAATACAAGAAACCTCCAGGGAAGAGATTTCCAAAGGTGCTGAGGCCTGCCAGGCCTTCAGCAGCACCCAGTGATTCAAACTTCACGTGGCCACTTAACTTTTCTTCCTGAGATGGAGAAGGTTCCCGTTATCGTGGTGATTGGGGAAGGGATGACCCAGATCTCGGGGTGACCCACTCTGCTCTCACACACCACTGACCCCCACCTGGGGTGTGCAGGTGGCAGAAATGGAAGTGGTTAACTACTGGGAGTTTGTGCACTCCAGTATGACCTGCCATAACTCCGGGCGAAGCGGGACAATTTGCTACGGATAGAACTTCTTTATGATTATATAAAACTAGGGGAACCTTAACATTGTTTAGGTTTTATTGTTAAAGCTGTAAAAATCACCCACTGTTACAGCTGCCTTAAAACATACGAATGAGGTATTTCGGAAACCTTTAAGATGTGTTATTCTTTGTCATACTACTGAATCATAAGACAAATCTGGTTACCTCTAAGAGGTTTAAATTTCCAATCTATTAAAGTAATACTGGCAATCTGTTATTTCTAGGCCATTGAGGAAAGGTTAAAATGAAAATTGGACTTCAGGGAGTTCCTCCCATTCTAAGTGCAGGTTGAAAACATCGTGGCAGCAGAAGGTAAAGTCGGGGTCTCAGTAAGAAGCAGTTACCAAGGGAAATGATGGTGATAACTTTATTGATCAAAGAGGCTTGAGAAGTTTAAGGTTTGCCACTGTCTAGCACTACTGTGGCGAGACAGCTTTATTAAAAAGATATTTCTCATTAGAAGTCAGGTAAAAGAAAATTGTAATATGTTTTCAAAAGCACAGCTCATCTAGAATAGTTTAATGATGGTATGGATTAAATGCATTCCACAGGTGGAATAAATTATTGGCAAGCATTTGATAACAGTAAAGGCAAGTAAAGCCAGTCCTCACCTTGCCATTACAAAGATGTAATGCTCAGTCAAGAGACAGATTAAAATTTAAGCTGCCGATTAAAAAACTCATTGAACAACATACCCTGAGCTTTTATTATTTTGTCTGACTAATACAGCCCAAAAAATCTGCCTCAAAAGAACACTGAAGTTGCAAAGTTATGCACTCAAAAGTTAGAAAAATCCACACACGCTTCTGTAGTTTGTTCCTCCTAAGAATAGCAGCTTAATTACAGCAGCATGCTCTGTTTTTCCATAGCTGAGAGCACTGTGTGACCAGGGACGTGGGGCACACTGCTCACCTCCTGCTGAGGCGCATGCACCCTTCATCTCCCTCCTCCCAGAATACAAAATATTGCACCTACAGATTAGACCTGTTATTGCAAATTGATGACATTTAACACTAGAAGCTGTCTGGGAAGAAAAATCTCTGTCAAAATTATAATGTTCACACCACAGAAACTCAGCAAACAGCAGAGTGAATAAATAACAGCCTCTGCAAGTCTTGCTGCTTTTTTGTACCCAAAACGAATCCTCCTGAAGTCGATGGGAACCACTTCCCAAGGCTCCTCCTATGAGACCATTTTTGCTAGCTTGGTGGTGCATTAATTTATCTGTTTTAATCTGGTTCCACCAAGCAACAAAAACCAAGAAACTCATTGAGAAACAAGTTGTGGTGTTGTAGTCCTGTGTTAAAACACATCCCTGTAACGATGTTCTCCACAGTGGCAGGGGCTGACATGATGGCAAAGTGTGTAAAACAAAGCTTGAGGACCACCACATTGTCAGCCTATGGAAAAAGGCAGGTAATGTCACTATGCAGAGCTGTGGAAAAGCCCAGAGCAGCATACCATTCACATCTCATACAAGCAGAATGAAAACAAATCTTCATGCCTCTGATTGAGCGGCATAGAATCCCAGGTCTGAGCTATGTATGTGGGCTATTTTTTTTCTCCTTTGTTCTTTTTTTTTTTTCTTTTCCCAGTTACTTTTTCTTCAAATGCCATTCTGTTTCTGAAATGGATTTTTTGGCTTGTTGGTTGGACGAATGGATTGAGTAATTGCTCAATATCTAGGATATTTTGTTCAGGCTGAGCTATCATGTTATTGGGAAGACATTGACAAACTGAAGGCAGTAGAGAAAAGAGCCCCATGCTGGGTTAGGGGGCAGAGGGACTGAACCACAAGGAAAGTTGCTAAGAGCTAAACATACAATTTCAGTTAGAGAAAACCACTATAATGATAAGGAGGAGTCTAGAGACAATTGGAAGAAGAAAACATCCAGGAGGAAAGCAGTTATTTTTTGGTTGTTACCTAGAGAAAATAAATAAATAAATAAAAGAATATATTGTTTAAATGGAGATCATTTCATTGAATCTCAGAAAAAAAAACTGCCTGCCCATGAGATTTATTAAGCTGTGAATACTGTCCCTAGGGTACTTTAAAAAACCTAGTTGTCTGCTCACTCTCTAGACAAAACATGGATAAACATGGAGCAGAGAACACTCCTGCATGGGGAAAGAGATGGATGAGATGGCCTACCAGGTCTTTTCCATCTTCTCATTCTATAATAAAGTAAAACTCAAGCACACAGTGAATTACAGAGTCATAATTTCATCTCCAGGCTCCAGGGACCTACAAGCCACCCAAACTTCACTCCTGTTGTTTATGATGTCACCAGAAGCCAGTGATGGAGTTATTACCTTGTAATTCACTGCCGTCTGTTAGTCATTTCATACTCATCCTTATGTCCTGCGTGATATAACAGCAGATCAATAAAGAGGGCACAACTATAGGGAGGAAAAAAATGAGCTGTGCTAACTAAGCAGGGAACATCCCATGCAAGCACTGCATTTCTGAAAAGCCATATGAACCCAGCAACATGAGAGGAGATTTGGGGCAGTCAGTGCTTCCTGTTACTTCTGACTTTCCCTTTAGGAACTGTACTAAAAAAATGTAGCAAATGTGACAGTAAAGAAAATAACATTTTAGCTGCAATTCCCCCTTCCTGCAGCCTTCAGAGCAGCTGTTATCTTGTGAAGCACATCTTCCATCATTCAGAACCATTACCTGCTCTGGTGGGACTCCCATTTCAGCTAGGGCTGACTCAAAGAATGCTTTTGCTGGCTTTCCCACTACCTCAGCTTGAACATCACAAGCATACTGGAAAAAAAAAAAGAGAGAGGGAGATCAGAAAAGGATTTGTTCAACTCTGTAGCTCCAGTCAATTGTATAAAAAGTATGTGATTATTGATTTTCACCCTTAAATAACACGATGGGTTAGCAGATAGAGATAACTATCTGATAGCTTGGATAACGGCAGTGTTCAGTGCTCTCTGTCAAAAGAGAAAGCCCTCTTGGAGTATCTCGAGTTACAAACCTGTTTTGTTCTCTGTGTGACAGCAGCCTACCAATTCAGTTCCAGTATCCCTCCAGTTCATAAGAGCCTCACTCTGACAGAAATAGCAAATAACCTTCACATTAAAAGATGTGGAGAGATCATTCAATCTTCCTGCATACTTTTAATGGTTAAAGTAACCAGTCTGAGTTGAAAAGCTTTGTTCTCCAGCATCGTGCTGAAAACTTGAATACACAAAGCATTTCCAGATTGTTCCATGATGATGAAAAGTCCAAACTTTCAGAGAAGGCAAAAAAATCTCTCCAAAAGTGATATTGATACAAATGAATGTGCTGCGAGCATACAGTACATTCACTATCTTCTGTGTTTGTATACTTTGTTTTATTCACTCATTATGCTTTTTTTTTTAATCTCTGCAAACCTACAGAAAGGAGAGTAATGACTGTCCCCTTCTCTCACCCTTTGGTCAGTTTTTCTACTGGGTTCTGCACAGACTTAGGCTTAAAAGCAGGACTGCACAAAAGTATCTTGCTGAATAAGGACCTTATGCCGTGAATTGCTAAGGGCAAAGACTGAGTTAACAACACTATGCCAAACATCAACTGGCCTTCAGTTTTTCTTGGATATCTTGCAGAAAACATACCACGTTTTTCTTTTCCAATTCTTTCTCTCAAGGGCCTCACTTCCAATAAAGATAGCGTGATGAGTTCACATTTTAAATACAGAAAAAATGAATAATACAAATCCAGCCATCTTTAGAATGCAGCAAATGGGTTTCAATCTGTGGAAACTTCCTTCACCAAGGAGAGTAATTACAGATGATGACCCATATTTATGTCAGTGACTCTTTAACAAGGTGCACAGAGCGAGTAAGCATAATGCAAGCTATAAAATACCTCTAATGCCTTCATATATGCTCCAACATCAAGTTTCAGACCATCAGTTTCTTTATAGTAGCGTCTGGAAATGAAAGTGATAAAGTTCCAATGAAATGAAAATGTTGGCAGTTAAATCCAAAGAAACCACATTTTATTATTTCTCTGCCTATACAGATGTCCATATGGCCGCAACAAAAAGTCAAGTCATCAGAAACTCTGAAGCCTTAAATTAGCACCAGGAATTAAGTAAAGGGCAGGCTCAGCACTGTGCAAAGATTTCAGACCAGGTGCCCATCTGGCATCTGGGACACAACTCTACTCGTTCAAAAGGATTTCCTCAAGTTTATATTTGGGACGAATTTGCCCCGTTTTCTGCTTCACAGAGTACCAGTTTCTCACAGAGGACCACAGCTACCCTGCTCTTCCTTTGGCCAGAGGCAGAGGTACCCCTTGTTAGATGCAAGACCTTCCATAAATCTAGAAGGAGACCCCAGACAGGTGATCATCATTGCCTGTCATGAGCCTTTACTTGCCTTTACTTTTATTAGGACCGAGAAAGTTCTCAAAGCTAGATTTTACTCCTTCTTAAAATGTTCCTATTGCTGTGAAGTTTACAAAATTAGTTACTGCCTTCATGGCATTTTTCTGGGTAGCCACTCATGTTAACACAGCTCTTCCAATCTCTCCTGATCAGAGCAAAGGCAGGTTTCTGTATGACAGGAAAAATAAGTAGGATGAGCAGTCAGTTAAGATTTTATGCCTTATCCTTCTGCCATTTTCGATTATTCAGCACAGCCTCCCTTTAAAATGACCACTTGACCTTTGCTAGAACAGCCATTAACCTTCTATAGTCTAGCGTAAACAGCTTAATTTTCTGACAGTGGCATGACAGAAGAAATTACAAAGCCAATTCCCACTCTCAGCCCAAAACAGATGCTAAATGTAAATCACTTCATTTTCAGGAGGAGGGTACTCTGCTTCAGTGATTCTGATGCTTTCCTTTTCCATGGCATGAACTAAAACTTCAACAGAAATCAACCTGCATGCTCCAGGTAGAGGAGTGGTTAAGGTCCTTCCACTTACACCGATTCTGCGCATGAACAACAAAGCTGACCTGTGGTTTGTTAGTTTTTCTCACATGATTCTTGGCATCGATGGTGCATGTTACCTATAAACTATTAAGCAATTCATCCAGTTTATAACCTCCATACATCAGGTCAGAGAACTTAGCTACCAGAGTAACTCATTCAGCCATCTCTGCAGAACTCTTGTTCACAGTGTCTAGAGGTTTGATCATAGAAGAGCAAAAACTGAGCTCAGGAACTCCAAACATGGGTTATACTTCATTAAAAAACAGAAAAACGGATAAAACCCACACCTCACCATACAGACAAACAAGCTGCATGTCTGCTCTGGAGCTGTCTACATCAGTGAATGACTAAACAAATCAATACTTTCATATGCTCAGGGCACAAAGTCATCCTGGCGTTGCTCGTGTTGCAGTCTTAAAGGTTGATTCTGTATTTCACTTTGAAAGATGACACAATGTGACACAACACCTGGCTATTTTCCATACGTTACCATTGCGCCGTTGGCTCATAACAGCTTTTCCTTATCCTTCCAACAGAAAAATTGTATGGACTTTTTTTCCCTCGGTTTATAGGATCAGAGCATTTGAGTGAAAGGATTGGCAACACAATGGATTTAACTGCTCCTCTCTGATAAGATCTACCTTCTGGATCAATAACCCACAAACTCAGAAGGGCTTTCATGCTCATTATGGTCTATTGAACCACTGAGAAAAGTCTCTAAGGTTTCCTCAAACTAAACATGCATATTCCTTTTTAAGCCCATACACAGGGCAACAGATAAGAATAACTCCTCAAAGGCCACTGGGATTTGTCATTATTCAGCACTGTCATTAATAACCACCTGTTCACAATCTCAGAACACATCTAAATGAATGTTTTAACTAAAACATTCAGAATTTCCAGACTGGACTTTTTCTGCCTATGAAAATAGACAAAAAGTCACTTTAATGTTCAGAGTATAATTAGAAATATCTTTTGACACTCAAACTAACAAAGCAATTGATTTATCAGTTCAAGAGCAGAGGTGCTTTTGCAGATCTTCATCACAGACATCACTCAAGCCATTTCTCAGTATATGGCTGGGCTCTCCCCTTAGGGTCTCCTCAGCCATCACACTTTTTTTGCAGCCAAATAGCCCCCACCTGTACTACAGTTTTGGTGGAGTTTGAGCATTGCAGAAAAATGACCATCAAAAACTGAAATTCAAGAGATGCCCCACCCAGAGCACCACAGAGACCTCCTGATGAGCATTTGCTAAGTTAGCTGGAGGATTCAGCATAGCATGGTAAGTGATTTCTAGTACTCTCTGCAAATCCGCACAGGGTTCTAAAAATAAAAAGATGAGAGGGAGAAACAAGCAGTGCTCAACTCACCCTTTCCCAAGGGAGATCAAAACAGGCTTCTCCAATCCAATCAGAACTCTGAAGGCTTCATTAAGGTTTGCATAGGAGAACTTTTCTGCTGCATCTCCGATAACCACACAGTTTGGGTTTGTTCTATCAACCTCAGCAAATTCAGGGACAAGATCTAAAGAGAAAGAAAACCATGCACTCTTTACCATTTCATGTCCTACCCAAATCCCTCTGGGTTGTCCCCACCCAAGTGTCAGTGGTGTCCCACCATCGTGCACGAGCAGGTGTGGCCTCAGCCCACGCTCCTTCAGAAGACGGCAGGCTGCTGGTGCTGGGGCGGTGACTTCAGCCACGGAGATGTCGAAGCCCAGGCCCTGGAGCTTCTTCACAAATTTCTCTCGGGTTGCTTGTGTTTCATTAGTGCAGAACCGCAACTTTAGGCCGGATGCTTTGATCCTGTTGAGTAAAAGCAGCAGAAAGGTTAATTGGACATGGAAAATGAGCTGGGAGTATCAGCTTTGCTAATCCACTTAATAACATGGATAACTACAACAGAAATGCAAGGATGACTTACCAAAACGGGAGCAGTACCCTTCACCATGACCATGTAGGCATCCCTCCAATACACAGAATTAGGGCACAACATGTGCAGAGCCCCTGCGTAACAGGGAACTGCCCTTTGGTGGTGATGGACATGACACCCAAGACACCTCAGTGTGCCATGATCACATTCCCTCTGTGTATCAAAAACCTCCCAGTCCAGTTCTGCATCATTAAAGCAGTCCTGGATTGTAGCTACACACAAACTGCACAGCCATGAGCACAGGAGCTGGTGCAATACCACTTGCTAGCATTTTAACTTCTATTTACTCCTTCCCACTTTACTGGTCACCTGCGACAGTGATCAGCACTTATGCTGGAGGTAACATCACAGCTCTGCAGTTCTGCAGACTGCAGGTACGAGGCCTGCTAGTTACACTGTGCTACAAGAATGATGCTTTTATCAATGCAGGGATGGCCTCAGTCACATTTATCATGCAATCTCTCATAAAACACCTGTGCTGCTATTTGTTGGGCAATCCTGAAAAATAGAGCACTTCCACTGATTTATTAATAAATGTTTACAGAAAAAAAAATGTTTTTGACTTCTCAAGGGAAGAAAATACGGCCTCAAATGCCCAGAGCCAAGGACATGGTTCCTGTGGATCACTGCTCTGCATTCTCATGCAAGTTCTTTGCCTCAGAGCAATTTTGCTTCCCCACCTGCAAACAAAGGTGCTAATAGTACACACTGCACAGTGCTTCAGCATCTGCAGAAATGTTACTATCTCATTGTCACATGAAAATAAAATGTTTCAACCATTCCTTGCTGCACTGCACCAGAAGCATTTCTCAGCGCCAAGCTAATGCCTGGGGATTTACCAGGTCATGGGGACCCACTAGGGATATCATGAAAAGGCCTCTTCTCCAAGGATAAGCTGTCTGCCTTTTGGAAAATCGACATATTTCAGGCCTTTAAAATCTATCTCAATATTCTTTTCTTAATTTCTGCCAGAGGGACTCTCATTTTGCTCCTCAAATGTACTGAAATGTCTAAATTTTGTTAGTTTTAGCATAAATATGTACATAATTATATTTAAGGACCTGCACCTGAGCTAATACAGGTTTAGGTACAGGTAAGTTTGAGGTTAGGCTTACTGAATTGTTATTAAACCATTACTACTTTTGTGTGCGTGTATGTGTTAGGAAGAAAAAAGGCTTTTCCATCAGGAAATTCTTAGCAAGATGCATAGGTCTTTTTCCTAGGGAAGAAGATCCCGACAGGTTGGTGCAAACACCAAAGCCCAGAGGCAATGCATCTGATGAAGAACAATCCATCCAAGAATTCTTAGAAATCCAGTCCTGACCCAGAGAGCCTCTTCTGCTCATTAAAGCTGCATGCCAACGTCTCCTTCAATAACACAGGTGATTCATTTCTTTCTTATTATTTGTCTTTCCTAATCATAGGTATGTGAATTATCAATTACACTTAGTGTTTAATTGCCCTTCATAAAGATAGCTTTTCTATTTTAAATTAGGCAGTTAATATATTGTAACTAATAGCATCCACTTGTACATTATAAATATATCTTCATTGATTGGAGCAGTGAATGTGAGATTTGCTCGCAAGTTAATGAAGCAATTGAGTGAAGAAGTGCAGGGTGTACCCAGGGAATAATTATTGTTAATGAATTATGATGTGACCTTCTCAGAACAATGAACAATTGGTGTGACAGCGAGATGACAGTATTCCACATCTGTTATTCGAAACACGGTTTCAGCTGTAGTTAAAAAGCAAAGCAATGTAATTTGGATGCATAAACTTTTAATAGAGTGCTCTGTTGTTAATAAATATATATTTTTTTAAAGGTAAAAAGTGCCATGATTCACGTCTGCCTGGAAAAAGACATTTGTTGAATAAGAATATATTCTCTCTTCTCAAAGGTCCCTGAAATGAATTCAGGAACATCACTGATCGCTGAGCTGCACAAACAAATGTGCCCAAACTGGTCAGCTGGCTGACAGCAAAGACCAGCTTCTCCTACACTGCAAATTCAGCTTCCTCTCAGAATTTTAGATGAAAACCACAGTTGCACTTCTAAAACACATGACAGAAGTGGATGTATCAGGATACCTTGTGACAACCAGCAATCATAATCTCAACAAACAAACGTAGCTCTTTGTTTAAGAAGAAAGCTCTAGAAAGAATTCAGCCAAGATAGCCAAATTGCTCCCATTTTCTGACTAAACAAAAGAAAAACAACAAAAACACGTGAATCTACAGTGAGGAGTTATACCTACATAAAAACTTATTCATTGAAAGCTCACTTGTTCTTTCCAAGTTGGTGTCCCTAAAAATACCCATCTGCGAGCTCTCTGCCAAATCCCTGTGCAATCTGATCACACCCACTGGCAACTGTGTGATTATACACACATCAGGACCAGTCCTTCAGTGCTCAGCATGTAGCCCGTGACAGTACTGCAGACTGCTGCTGAGTTTCAGGGGAAGCCTTGTGTTTTTGAGCTGATGCAGCAGCCAGTGCTCACACTGTAAGAATCAGAAGCAGAGCATCTTACTGCACCTTACAACACTGCCAAGTGTGGGAATGCTGGGAGGAGAGAGAACAAAATGTGTGATGTGATGCTTTGTAAGGCAGACAGCAATGGTTTAGATGCTTGCAAGTAGAGAAAAATGAGGCAACAGAAGATAAAGTACACAACAGACATTCTATCCAGATCCTCAGTGCATTATGGAGTTATTGTAAGACCAGAGGCACAAGTTGGGAAGACAGTCAGTAAGGTCTTCACGTGACTCCATGCATCACAGCTGTGAAACAAATCCCAGAAACCTCAGAAATCAATCCTGATTAGGGCACAAGCCAAGTGCATAACAGACAGGGCTCCACTCCATGCTGTGGGATAATGTGAGGTCCAGACCCAGAGCAGGAAGGGGACCTTCAGTTTTGCCTGTGTACTCAGGGTGACACAAGTGGCAAGCTGCTAAAACCCTCTCTGCTGCAAAGGACACTTCTCAGAGCTGCAGATGGAGGCTTCCAGCACGGTGTGGAGAGCTGCAGGGAGCAGATGAGCAGTCTGACAGCCCTGCTGCTGCATGGGCTCACCTGCAAGCCTGCTCTGCTCCGAGCAAGGAACCTACCCCTAACAGAACTGCCAAGTCACAGATCATACTTAGAACCACAGAATACTTGGACAGATGAGTATGGAACAGAAACACCAACAGGTGGGTAAGAGGACCTCTTCCTAAGCTTCACCACTTGGTCCCAAAACAACCATTCAGTCACCCAAGCAATCCCTTAATCTAGAACTCAGCACCAAGCACGTCGTGAGGATGCATACACGTGAGATAGGAAAATGAGGTTTGAATTCCAGCCCTCCTGCTGTACCAGCTCTTTGAACTGACCTTTACCTCATCCTGCTGGAGCAGGACAGGATGCTGAGTGACAATGTCCCACAATGCAATTACCGTGCGTCAGATGAGCCAGTCCCTTACAAATCACCTCGAACTTTACACATCTGCTGGCTGTCAGCATCTGCCAGGTTCACTCACCCGAAAATAATGAAAAAACTCTCATTATTGTTCCATAACAGGTAAAGTGTTAGGACAATTATTAGACATCCTCACTGACCTTGTGCAGACTTAACCAGCTGCCCTTGCCAACCTTTATGGGCAGCCCTTGGGCATATAAAACACAAAAGCTGTTCTTTTAGACAATGAAGAGGTTGTGACACTGGCAGGAAGAGAAATGGCTGAAGGATACGGACTGAAAGCCATCACTCCTTCAATTCACACTGTCCTGCAAACAGCAAAAGGAACCAAGGGCACGGTACGAGGCTTAACTTCAGCCTCCCCATCTCTGACCACCCTCTGGCTCAGCAAAGGGTTTTGCTAATGAAAGAGTTGAAATCACTCAAAAGAAAACCTCTGAAGGGCCATGTTATTCCATGTTGGTCACTGAATGGATCATGCACTGCCTTCTGAAGCACTGAACAGTGGCCACCATAAGAGGTAAGTATCCCCCCTTCCCTGTTCTCTGTAATTCACCTAGGAAATCACACACTGCTGTGCAAAGGAGGCAAATATTCTATCCTAGTCACAGTGATTAGCTGCTTACATCGCAAAGAGCCAGCTCAGGTCACAGCAATCAATGCAAGTCCTGGGCCTGGTCTTGCAGGGTGCACAACGGTGAAATTCAAAGTGGTCTCATTACAGAACTGAGGACTCTGGAAACACCACTTCAAAACAGTTTGACAGCAAAAACTTAAAATTGTTTGGATGATGTTCAACGTAAACTTGAAATCCTACCAACACCTTTATTTAGGTATCTAAATTATCCTTTTTCTTTTTTTTTTTTTTTTTT
>VXAB01013262.1:128097-138613 GCA_013399175.1 Odontophorus gujanensis
TTTTTTTTTTTTTAAGTACAGATACTGGGTTCCCATATCAGCAAACACAAAGCCCATCTAGTCCTGTATTCCCCACACAGGCTGCCTTCCTCTGATGCACCAAATACAACTGGATACCAGAATTAGAGAACAAATTACTTGGTATTGTAAATTATCTTTCACCTGCCTGAACAGAAGGGTACTGATGTGTACACAACAAAATGCCAGAGCACTGAAATCTAGAATGAAGTGTTTAACAAAAATAAAACATGCATTTGCTTTGTTCTTCCTTCCTACAGATTCATGGTGAGACATAAAAAATCTCCCTGTGAGCCATCATGTTCAGTAACAAGATGCATTTAATTGCCACAGATTACCAAGTTAGCTTGATGTATTAAAACTTGCAGTCCTGGAGTTCAATCACACCGAGTTAGGGCTTCCCATGTTATCCCACAGTGCCTGGCAGATTACAGCACAGACTCACACAACACCGAGTGCTGCTCAAACATACAGGTGTATTCTGCAACATCATAAACTCTGGTAGACCTTATATACTTGACAGTTCTCTGCTTCGGAGTTGTCAATAAAAAAAAATATCAGAGCTTTGAGCGTTCAGTTAGCAGGAGCAGATTTGGAATAGATTCATTTTCATTACGGAAAACATTTTTATGGTCAATATAATTAATTGTATTCCAAATAGTTTTAATCCTCTGTTGAAGCAGTTGCTTTGTCTCTGAAGCCACTAATTATACCATTAGAAGTTCAGACAAAACTGAGCTATCTTTGTCACTGTCACATTCTTAGTTTGTACACAAACAGCATCTGTTTGTAAATAGTGGACTCTGTTTTAAGTAAGTCAGTTGGCAAAAGGCTTCATCTAGCCTATTTTATTAATAAATAATTCACTCTCATGTGCCTTGCACTCTACTTTAGAAAGTGCCATACGATTTCATAGCAAGACCTCCAAGAGCACACTGCATTTCAGCAAACCTAGTGTGATTTCAACCTGGAAACAATGAGCTGCTAAGGATACAAATGCAGATACAAGCTTCCTCGAAGCAAGCACAACTCAGCTGACCCTCCTTTAGTGCCTGCAGAGCCTTCTGCACCTTTCACTGTGCACAGAAGAAGCAGCACAGCTAAGGACAACTCCTGCCAGGGCATCGCCTGCAAAGACTACGTGCAATTTTAATGAAGACCCCTAAGCCTAATGGTGATAATTAATGATGGTGGCAGCACTGAGGATACGCAAAGGATCTGGTTTGATTCTCAAGATTTCAGACCAAGTTCACCCAGCATGAAAGATGGGGAAAAAAGTTACCCAACAGCATTAAGCTGAGACAAATCTCAAGTTCTAAGGCACTGAATGAGGAAGCCAGCTGCTAACCCAATTCAGGATTAATCTGTATTTATATAGTAGAGGAACAAGCACTGTTAGTGGGTATCACGGTAATATGTTTTATTACTCTTCATTGGTAAATACTAGCATGTCCCATAATTGTACTGATGGACAATAAATCGCTCAAGAGACAAAAGGTTAATGATATTCAGATTCCAAAAGTGTAAGCACTTCTTCATGCAGTCTACACAGACAGCATTTGGAGTACCAAACCTTTGGGCATGTAGCTCTTTTTAAAACTACAACACTGCTGATTAGTGAAGAAAACCTAGATTAGGAAGGCCCACCACCTGTGTCCACAGCTAGTGCTGCAAAAACATGGGGCCACAGGCTGCTCAGGAGCTGTGATCACACCACAGCCAGTGAGGATGGGTTCCTGGATCTGCTCCTGGCTCTGCCAGTGAACAGCTGCGAGCCTACACGGAACTGCTCCATCTCTTTGTGTCTCTGTGGCTGCATCCGGAGCGGGCAGATGGTTACACCCAGCCTTCTTTACCCACAGATGAAAACTTCTAACAGAATTAAGTGTAAAGACAAACAAATGGATATTGACCCAAAAGTCTGTATTGTTCATCTGGAAGCCTTTCTAGGTGCCCTTTGCTATCGCATGCCCTCAGGATGTAGCAAACCAAGAAACTTAGCTTTGGTTATCATGCGCTGCAACAAAGATTTCTTGCTCCCTGCCCAAGCCATGCTTTCAGCTGGCTCTTATGGAAACCTACCACCCTCCCACCTGAACCCCTGCATGCTGAATTGCTTTACAGTCCCCTTTCCACTTGTTCTCCTCACAATCCTTGCCTTGTCTGGCTCTCCAGGTAGCTGACTTTAACACGACTGCCCAGCTGCTCCACAGCCTCCCTGTGCCCCAGATTTCCGTTGCTCTTTTCAAGGCCTCCGTAGAAGGCAGTGCTCACAGATGCACTATACAGGCCAAACAACAGGATGTTGTAAAGGTCCAACTACTGTGTGCTTTTCATATGGATATGCTAATGGGAATACTATCAGAGCACAGCTGTAAATGTAAATAGCAGAGCTCAGCGCGGGCATCTTTTATGGGTGTTTAACCACCTTCTGTCTTATAAGGGACCAACTCCCCATTATTTGGAAGATAAAAAGCGAATAGCTCACCTCATGTCAATGCTGTGTAAATCAATTAAGGCAATAAGAGCACAGTGCAGGGGTACTGTTAAGGCTGTCTCCAACAGAAGGCTTTAAGTCACTGATGGCTTTGTCATCTGCTCCAAATGGCAGCGCAGTGTCTGCCAGCTATGTGCACACACTGCAGAGATGTGTTTCATTCAACTCCATTATAACTCTGTTACCACAAATGCACGCTGCAGCAAACTAAGCAATCAGGAAATGCTGTGGGTTAAAAGTTTTAAAAGGACAAATGATCTTTACAAGAATCCTTTGGATTGTCTGCTCACCTACCACTCCAATATCCCCTCCTAAAATGAACAGGAGCAGTCCCTGGTGGGTTTTCGGGTGTTCTGGCACCCTGGGTTCCAGGTTAAAAACAGTGGTGCCAATGCCCTTAGCCACACAGGTGCCTCTCTGCCACGGTTTGGCCAAGCATCGGAAGTTTCCAGATTCACCTCAGTGCTACCTGAGAACAGAAGGATGTGTGCTCCGTACAACAAATGCTTCCATGGCTCACTCTTTTGCTCCCGATTCACCCATTTCCGTCCAGTGCACAGTGAATCCCAAATTATTTCATTGGTAAAATATATCAGAGGTGCAGGTACATTAGGAATAAAACACTCCCTGTTGTCATCACAAGTTAATACCTACTTAGGCAGCGACCCATTCCTTGGGTGAATCTCTAAAGTACAGACAATCGTGTTACTGAATGCCATCTTGGTCAGGGCACTTCAGAGTCCATCAGCTTCTTTGGTGATTTTTCCACTCCATCTGACTGTACTGCTAACTGAAACCAAAAACAAATGAGAAAACCGACCCCCTGCAGCCATCATAAACATAAAGTAGACTAAATTCTGCTGGCAAAAATTATGCTGCTACTCTCTCAAATGCTAACTGAAACAACTGCATAGCAGAATCGGGCTGAAAACAAGAAAAAAATCACGTTGCAAATATAGGTTTAGAGGAGCTGAAATGACTTCAGTCATATGAAAACAACAGCAAATGAAATTATTAACTTATGTTTTTTATTGATGTGTAGTATATACTTTTACATGAAGTTAATTGCTGTAATGGTGTGGGAGGTGATGCAGGATGACAACAGGTCAGCCATCACTTTGTGAGAGTTCATACCCGCAGTATGAATCACCAAAATGGTGTCTGAGAATCGTAGTGGACTTTTAAAATATACATATGCACCAGGAAGTTTTAGATACATCCCTTTGCAGAAGACTGTATCAAAGCGAATTAGTTATAAAGTTCCTAGCTATCTGAGTTTATGACTTCTTAATTGATAGAAAAATGAATTAATTAGAAAAGAGCCACTTTGAGCTTTAATCCATCTGCATGAAACCACCGAGCCATACTGTGACGCAGACACTAATATTAATGATCAACTCGTGATAGCATAATGAGTGAATAAAGATTTTAAGTGATGTGAGCTAGAACAATTAGCTACCTAATAGGCAGATAAATAAGGCTACTTGACTTTACCCAAGGAAAATGATCATTCTTACCCACACTGAATGACCTGAACAAAATACGTTTTTTCTTTTTGCTTCCTGATGCCTTTTGGCGGTCATTTGTGACGTCCCCAACTGACAGAGATAGAAGCATTTGTTGACACATCTAGGAGCCCAGACATACCAAAACTTGCCTCCCTGTTCCTAAGCATGCTCGGAGCTGGATGTCACCACACAGGGCAGTGGGCAAAGTGCTGCACACACAGGCACCATACTGTCCCCAACCTGAGTCCCAACCCTGCTCACCATACCCTGTCCAGCCCAGCTCAGCTCTCCCAACATTTCAAAGACACCCTGAAGCCCCCTCTGCATCAGGTCAAATTAGCTGCTGAGATGAGGAAATGCCTAACAAGCAACAGGGGCCTAGATACTTCCAGCATTTCAAGAGAAAGACATTAATATCTTGCAGTTAGCCCAAGGCCAGAGCTTTCCTGTTGTTTCAGCAGCACATTTCTGGCATTGCCGTGAGTTAAACTGCAGTGTATGTTGCCTCCATATGGGAGGCTTCAGCAAATGCAGTGACAGAGTTATTAAATTACAGTCTGCAACCTGATGGAAAATAAAGTTTAAAAACCTGGGAGAAACAAACAATATGTCAAAAACATCTGGGGAACTGTGATGCAGATAGTATTAATATGTCCTGGTTTATAAAGAAATGATCTGCTTGCAGACAGTAATTATATGGTTGTTGTTATTTGTGTTTACTATGGCCATGTCTGAATGCCTCAGCTGCAATCAGGGCTACCCTGCACAAACTCAGCATATGAGAGAAGCCCCTGAAGCACTTACAGTCTAAAGAGACAAAGGAATAAAACCCCCAATTTACCAAAAGGGCAACAAGGCATGAGAGAACAAAATCATTTTGTCACAGCCACGCAAAAAAGAATTCTGGCAAAAGGAATCAAGCAGCTTCTCTGCAAGATAAAGGATGCTACAGATGATACAGGAATTAAAGCAAAGTTTATCTGAGGTTCTGATGACAGCTACGGATGTCCTTCCTTTGAATGAGCAGAACATCCAGCTTTGATCATCTCCTGCAGCCACCAGGAGGAGAGATGATGGCCTCAAGTTGCACCAGGGAAGGATGAAGTTGGATGTTAGGAAATATTTCTTCTCTGAAAGAGCCGTGAGGCACTGGCATAGTTGCTCAGGGAGCAGGCAACATCCCCAGAGGTGCTCCAGAACTGTGGGGACGTGGCACTGATGGACATGGGCAGTGGGCATGGTGGGATGGGCTGGGGTTGGAGATCTGAGTGTTTTATTCCAACTTTAACGATTCTGTGACTCTAAGATTCTTCCTTCTGGGGAAGGGAACCGTCAGAGCAGCTGGGAGCCCTGGCAAAGTAATCAGAAAATGCCAGTCAAGGAGATGTGACAGAGTGCTGTCGCAGGAAGGTGATGGGATGTCTTATCCTGGAAGATGGAGAGCAGGAGCCGCTCCTTCACGGACAGACTGACTGTCAGCTACAGGAAAATAATGTCATCAGGAAGATTTGAGTGAGATGAGAAGGGAAGCCAGGGAAGTTTAATCCTGGCAGAGGTCGCACCCAGCAGCACCTGCCTCTGCACCCAGCAAACAGGCTGCTGTACCCTGAAGGAGAAATAAAAGCTTTTATTTTGCTGTCACCTTTTCCTCCTAGGGTCTGTTCTGAATCCCGGATCTCCAGCCCAACCACAGAAAAGCAAGAGGACACACACTGCAACCTCGTGTACGGACAACACAGCACCAATATTAACCTTGGACCAAACAGAGCCCGGTGCCACGCTTGCCCCTGGGACCCTGCTGCGTGCAGCGCACACCGACCCATATCCCACCACCCAGCTGAAAGTAAAGGGCACGCAGCCCCCCCAACCCCATAACCAACAACCCCAAAATTCACGCTGAGCCCCCAGCCATCACCCCGCGGAGCTCGGGGCCGGGGTCTCACGTACCTCCGCACCGCCTCAGCCGAACCGGCGATGGGCGCCCCGCCGCCCTCCCCGCCGCTGTCGTACAGCACCCCGCTGACGTCCAGCAGCAGCCCGCGCACCGCCCGCGCCCAGCCCGCCATGTCCGCGCCGCCTCGGCCACCCCGGGGGCTGCCGGGAAATGGAGTTCGAGCGCCGTGAGGCGACCTGAGGCGGTTCCGAGCGGCGGGGTTCAGTGTGGTTTTCTTTAGGGGCTGCCCGTTGGGGAGGGTGACCCGCTCTGCATCCCCTTGCTCGGGCAGATGAGCTCACCGACTTCCCCTTTTCAACAGGGCTGTAGGTTCCCGTGGCCGGGCTCCCCAGAGCTCTCTAGACATCCATGCTTCGCTGGGACCCTCTGCTGTGGGTCCAGGGGACCCTCTGCAGCTCAGACCTTCCCATCCCTGAGCACCCCATGAACCAAACGCAGCTCTGCCTCCGTGGCACCTCCTCATACGTGCTCCGAGGAAAATAAGTGCCTCATCATGTCAAAAACCCCTCTCTTTTATAGCCAAGATTTTGTCAGCGGTGTTGCAGATAACACCGCTTTCTCATCACTATAACCCAAATGCTGCCTCATTGCTAGTATTATCGATAGCGTGCTGCAGCATACGGGATGCATCGCAAGATGCGCTGGAATCACAATCCACTTTGTTTTAAGGAAAGCAGAGGAGCCTTGGCAGCATTGATTTGCATCGCCGCGTCTGGAATAGCCTTTGGCTTCTCCTTAAAGATAATATCTAAACTGTGAAATTCACTAAATAGACCCAGAAATGGATCAGGTTATTTAAAACAACATCACTAATGGTGCAATATCTCAGCTGTCTACGTTGATAGCGAACATTGTCTTGGATAGTGTTATCAGCCCAGGACACCCGCTATGAATATTGATCCGCAGCTTGTTACAGCCATCACTGCCGTCAGGACAGGTCAGGGTTGAAACCCACCTAGCATCAAAGCAATTTAAAGACAGCGCTCAGGCTGAATTTTAATGCTTGAGCTGGAAAGCAAACCAACTTCAAACCGACTGCTAAAACCAATCCACGAACGCGTGCTTTTTGTGTGTGCCTTCCATGGGCATGTCTGTTTGTAGGTCAGACTCCATGCACGTGCTAACCTGACGATGTTTGAAGGTGTCTGCTAGCCAACAAATTAATCCCAGCACTACCATTTACCTTTTAAGCTCCTGCAGCTGCAATAACTCAGAAATATTTATACCCTCACCATAGACCCAATCAATTTTTCCTTCCAAAAGTGAAACATCTCCAGTGCTGCAAAGGCAGACAAGCACCCTTAAAATAAAGTGAGCCATACACCTGTTCATCAAATCACAGTACCTATGGTTTTTTCATGCACTTTGAAACAGGCATTGTGGCAAAGAAAAAGAATCTTGATCAAAAAAATACTTAGAGGATATGCAAGAAGATTTCGTATTCGTTTCCATTATTTGACCTCACTTTTAAAGCACGCCGCCCAGAAATGGGAAGCTTTATCACTTCAACACATGAGAAGCACCGGGCAGCACTCAGCAGAGTGCTTTCCAGCTCACCCCTGGGATCATTTTCATACAGGATGCATCCACGAAGCCAGGCTTCATTGGTCTGCAGCTTCAGTGCATGAGCTGCCCGGGATAGAGATAACTTACTTCACTTCTGAATGTGTGTGGTATCCCATACCAGACCCCAGTGTCAAATGGACTCTCGGATGCTGCCACCACGTAATTGATCAAAGAAATTACTTGTAGTTACATCTCCCTGCACATCTCATCTCATCTTCCAGCTCCTTATTATCTTACGACCCATGCCTTCACAATAACAAAAAGAAATCCCAACTCTACCTTCTTTATTCCCATTCTGCAGCACCTGTTACCATCGAGCAGTGCCTTATTTCTACCTTGTCAGATTCCCACAGACAGACGGAGAGTGGGAGCACTCCCTTTTCTGGGGCACCAAGTCCTTGTCTACACCTCACCCTGATGTGCAGCACAACAAAATGCAGAACTGCTAAGGGGCTAAGGGGAGGGGATAGCACCCTCCTCAAAAGCTGCAGAAGTACAGCACTTTGCTGCTAGCAATAAAGGCCAGGAGTGGTCGAGGTCATGGGATTGGAGCAGGGTGGAGAGACCTGACCTGCTGTTGCTCATCTTACCCCTGCCATAAGGATAAGAGGAGATGGGGCACTTCCACGCCAGGTGACAGGGCTCAGTCGGGGGTTGCTCAGTGGCGTCCAGCACGGGTGTGCCTCAGTTTCCCAACCTGTGAAATGGGGCTGAACTCAAGGAGTCGGAGCCAGCCCTTGATCTAGACAGACCCTGAGCCGACCCCAAACCTAGAGCAAACGCAAAGACGCTCATTTGCCAAGATGCTCGTTAGGGACCAAAGCTCGATTTTACACCCTGCCCAGAGGCATGCCGGACAGAAGCAGCCCACCTCCGCGGGACTCACCCGGGTGCAGCCACGCGTGGATCCCCGCCGGGCAGCTCCGCGGGGCGGTGATGATGGTGGGGGGCGTTGCCGGCTGCGCCCCCGCGGAGCGGAGCGCGGGGCCGCGTGCCAATGGCTGCGCTGCCCCCTCCTCTGCCCCCACCCCGCCGCCCGCTCTCCTCCTCCCCGCTGCTCACTCCGCGTCTCCAGCGCCCAGGCGGAGGTTCTGCGAGGAGGAGGAGGAGGAGAAGGCGGCGAAGGCTCCGCGGCAGCGCTGCCCTCCGCCCGGCCCCGGCACAGCCCTGGCACCCGCGGCTCTCCGGCGGCGCGGATCGGGGGATGCTGGAATGCCCGGACGGTGGGGCCAAGGCGGCCCCCGTCCAGCAGAATAAGATCTCCTTCTCCATCCTAGACATCCTGGATCCTCAGAAATTCACCCGGAGAAGCGAAGCGGCCGCGGGGAGCGGGGGCAGCGCCTGCCGCCCGGGAGAGCAGGAGAAAAGTTTGGAGAGAGTTGAAGTAGGAAAAGGCACTGCTCGGCACGAGAGCGGGAGGAATAAACTAGAGGCGGATGGTAGGAATGCGTTCGAGTTTCTCTGGTCGACGCTGGCGGGGCGAGCAGGTGCCGGCAGCCGGGGAGCATCCTCCGAGCCCGGACGATTGCGTGGGGGGTCGGGACGCCGTCCGTCGGGCAGGAGGCGAGGCTGGGGCCGAGGGGGTTGCAGCATCCTTCGGGTCTCGNGGGGACTTTAATAACTTCTTTTTTAATTGGTAAGAAATCCATACCCGCACCTCCCCGTGAACGAGCCGCCGTGGCGGGGGCTTGCCGGGCGGATTTCTTTCTCCCCTTTATTTTAACCCCTGTTAAATCTCGGCGCGGGGAGGGACGCGGAGGGAGCAGCTCCCCGCAGCGTGGAACCGCAGTGCCCCCCTGACCCCACCGCCCTCTCCCGTAGATGCTCGCACCCCGGAGGAGAGCGGCTCGGAGGCAGCGGCCGAGGAGGGGCAGCCAGCGGCCGGCTCCGCTTCGTGCTCCGCAGCCTCGGGGCCGGAGGAGCCGAGTTCACCGCGAGGTAACCGGCGCCGTCGGACCGAGGCGAGCTGCGCCAAACCGCGACGAGCGCGGACGGCTTTCACCTACGAGCAGCTGGTGGCTTTGGAGAACAAATTCCGTGCCACCCGGTACCTGTCGGTGTGCGAACGACTCAACCTGGCTCTTTCCCTCAGCCTCACCGAGACGCAGGTNAAGGCTCCGCGGCAGCGCTGCCCTCCGCCCGGCCCCGGCACAGCCCTGGCACCCGCGGCTCTCCGGCGGCGCGGATCGGGGGATGCTGGAATGCCCGGACGGTGGGGCCAAGGCGGCCCCCGTCCAGCAGAATAAGATCTCCTTCTCCATCCTAGACATCCTGGATCCTCAGAAATTCACCCGGAGAAGCGAAGCGGCCGCGGGGAGCGGGGGCAGCGCCTGCCGCCCGGGAGAGCAGGAGAAAAGTTTGGAGAGAGTTGAAGTAGGAAAAGGCACTGCTCGGCACGAGAGCGGGAGGAATAAACTAGAGGCGGATGGTAGGAATGCGTTCGAGTTTCTCTGGTCGACGCTGGCGGGGCGAGCAGGTGCCGGCAGCCGGGGAGCATCCTCCGAGCCCGGACGATTGCGTGGGGGGTCGGGACGCCGTCCGTCGGGCAGGAGGCGAGGCTGGGGCCGAGGGGGTTGCAGCATCCTTCGGGTCTCGAGGATAGAAAAGTCCCCACCCGGGCAATCCTCCGACTGCGCCCCGAGCGCACCACGCCGTGGCCCGGCCCCAAATCGGGGCATCCCTGGGCCACCCTTCCCCGGTCCCGGTCCCGATGCTGATCCCTGCCCGCTGTCAGCCCCCCCGCGCCCGGGACAGCCGGCTGGGTAATTGCTGAGCCCGTCCCCACCGGAGGATGCCTTAGCTCCCATTGATCGATATCCTATTACTGACTCCCGCCTATCTCCTGCCCACAGCTTGCAGGTACCCACTTCAAACCTCCTTCCCCCGGCCTGATCCTAATATTGTTCGATTAAACCTTACCTTTAATAGATGACATCTATCGATCTGGCCCTCGCAAATCTGAAACTCCATTAG
>VXAB01013262.1:138625-269057 GCA_013399175.1 Odontophorus gujanensis
ACCCGCGACGAGCGCGGACGGCTTTCACCTACGAGCAGCTGGTGGCTTTGGAGAACAAATTCCGTGCCACCCGGGACCTGTCGGTGTGCGAACGACTCAACCTGGCTCTTTCCCTCAGCCTCACCGAGACGCAGGTGAAGATCTGGTTCCAGAACCGCCGCACCAAGTGGAAGAAGCAGCATCCCGGAGCCGACGGAGCGGCCGCTCCTGCTCCCCCCTCCGCCGCCCGCGGCTCCCCCAGCCCTCCGCGCCCCGCAGCGCTGCCCGGGCAGACTTTCCCCTCGTACACCGCCGCCAGCGCTCTCTTCCCGGCCGCCTCTCCCTTCCCGCTGGGCAGCCCCGGCAGCGGCCCCTTCGCTCCTTTCCTGGGGCCCGCGTACCTCGGGCCTTTCTATGCCCCACACCTCTGAAAGCGCAGCCCGGGTCTGTCCCAGTGCTCCGGCGTGGGGAGAGGAATGGGGGTTTTCTCCTCGTCACAGCATCCGACTCGCTTCGACAACGAGAAAAGATACCCACATGCTGTAACCACTGGATTTTATTAGCACGTTTGATATGTAATTATAGGCGTTGGAGATGGGGAGAATAACGCTCTTCACACATGCCTGACACTAGTTCTTCTCCAAGTTTCTCTTTCGACCGTTTCTCGTTGCCATCTGGCTTGCCAGCACACGCCTCAGACCTGGGGAACTCGGAGCAGTGACACTTGTTTCCACTGCTGCTGCCCCACTGCTGCTGTCCCGGTGCTGCTGACCCCACGAGGGAATGCTCACACACAAAAGATGTCCACGAGTTCTGCTGCTGCTCCCAGGACTGGTGCACGACCCACGTTTATATCAGACTTCAGACCCTAAATCTGAAAACTGTGTGCTTGGTGACCTGCTGAGAGTTTTCCCTTCTGTGTGAGGTGCAGAGAACTGCAGCTCCATACCGTTGGGCGATGAGCACAGAGTCTTCTCGGGCAGTGGGAAAGTATTTGATTGCTGCTAGCATGCGTTGCCCCTCTGCCTTGCTTTTCACTTCGTTCCCATTGGCTTCAAAGGTTTCAGATGAGACGTCCAGGGATCATTCTTTCTGCAGAGGACAGTTGTTCTTGGAACAACAGCGTTGGTGCCAAATGAGGCAGAAACGAAAACATAAATCAGAGAAAATGATTACAGTATTCATCCCTTTTAAAATGGGGCATTTGTGGCAGAAATTAAGGGAAAACACAGACTTTCCTGCATGCAGAGACCTATTTTCCATAACAGAGAAACAAATGCGTTTTGGTGGGGTTTATTTCTTTTTGCCTTTTGGAGCGTTTCTTAGAAGGGAAAATCATATTTCATCTTCACTGTGACAAGCACCGGAATGAAAAGGAATTTTAGCTGGGGGCTGCTCCCTCCCTGAATGCTGGGAAGTCATTGGTTTAAAAAAAATCCGCCTCGTGCGGTTTCACAAATTATTACAGCCCATGTGCATCCCCTCGGTCACATCACCATGCTGTAAAGCACACGTTGGCTCTCCAACCTAAAGCCTGAGCTCATAAATCCTATCTATCTATCTCTTGTGTTTGTCTAAATAAAAAGGTTGTAGGTTTTTTTTTGTTTTTTTAATTATTATTTTTTAAGTTACCCTGTGTTTAATCGTTTCTTAACTGAGCTCAGACAGAGGGGCGTTTGCATTCCTCCACGGGATTTTTTGGGTTTCTCGAGCCAAGGTGCCCTGCAAGGTTCAGGGCAGGTGGGCTGAGGTCTTGCTGCTACCTTCCCACACCCAGGAGGAGGCAATCAGCACCTTCCCAGTTATGTGGAGTGCTGTTAACGAAGCACGGGGTTTGCCTCAGGTCATGATTTTGGAACTCATAGCTCTGGTAAATGAGTGTATTAACTTGTCAGTTAATTACGGTAAGATTTTCACTCTGACTGGACCTGAATTATAGTTGTGGAAGAGGGTTGTTGCGGCAGCTCATCCCATCCATGCTCCGGATTAGGAGGAGCCAGACTGAAATCCTCTCGGCCTCCTGGCAGCCTGCTCCTTGGGACTCACGTCACCGTGAGTGCAGACACCGCTCTGGGTTTCCTTTGGCTGTCACTGAGATGTTCCCAGAGCACTGTGCTGAGATCTCGGGGGGTAGGTCTTCTGCCCTGACACTTGTGATGTGGTCAGCTCCCCTCCTTAATGACTGTAAATTGTAGAGAAACTAGAGAACATTGCAAATTAAAAAATGCCAACAGTAGAACTTGATATGCAATTTTGATGTTTGTAAACCTTTCAAAGGCTTTTGTCTTCGGCAAAACAACGTTAGCTTTATGAGAAACCCGGACACTTGATTCCTATGCAAGAAAAGCCAGCCTTCCCCCCCCTCCCTCATTCAGTCATTTAGTCACATCTATTGCTCTGGACTGATGAGAAAGTTTTACAATTAATTACAGAGGACACATCACAGTTCCTACTGTGCATCACTTGCACCTCTGCCTTGGAAGAGCGGTGCATGGCAGTGGGACTGCACACCTACCAGCAAAGGTTCCAGTTCTGGCCAAGCAACCACGCTGGTGTGCCCCTCCTCTTGTCCCATGTCCCTTGGCAGGTGGCCCCTTTGACTTCTCATGGTGTCTGACCACTACTGCGTCTGTGATTCAAACCTCAGCCTTGGAAACAGCAATTGCTGCTGAGCTCTGTGCTGCCCAGATTGTGCTGTTCGCACCAGTAACACTTTTAGAAGTGCCCCACTGAGTATCCATTATCTCGAGCAGTTCTGAATACAGAGTTGTGCAATATTATCAGCTGTAGACAAAAATTGACTTTACTCACAGCTGAATATAGATGTTAAAGGGAATCACAAGCAAGTCCCACGTGTAAACTGCAAAAATTGCATCTATGTGTTAATTTAGAAGAGTTCTGAATTAAAATGCTCCAGAGAGAGAAGGAAAGTTAGTGACCAGTCTCATTCCCTTCATATTGGCTGTGACAACAGTGTGGGCAGTGAGCAGGGCCAGCTGCTGGGCGTGTTTGGGTCATGCATCCCTATGCATGGCTTTGCTCACAGCCTTGATATCTATTCCAGAAATCTGTGTTCTTTACCTTCACTGCACAGACAACAAAAATATCAGTGGTCCAAGCCCCACAAAAGCACTATGGTAATCAGCTTCACTTAATCAGACACTGAACAAAATACATGGGGGAGTACCATGATCAAAGGCAGGGGAATGCTGGAAGCATTGGTCTGACTGGACTTTCAGATCTGTATTAAAAAAAACCAAACCAATCTCATGCAGTTGGGTTTGCAAAGTCACAGGAACACACTGACCAGTTAAACCTACTGGAGATCAAAAGATAAAATCTATCCACTGAAAGGTCAGTGACCAGGAATTTTTAATGAAGAAAGTCAGTATTCATTGTGCAATACAAAGCTTTGGAAATTTTAGCTGAAGTCCAATTGCTCCCTGACAACCTCCAGCTTCCTCCTGCCTCTTTCTCTTTCATTTTATCTTGCTCTATCTTTTCTTTATTTACTTTCACTTAAGTTTTTACTGTTACACGTGCAGTGAGCACTTAGCTCTCTATGCACAGGTCTCGGAGCTGAGGATGGATTTCAACCCCCACCCTCCACCTGTGGGCTTTTCCTCCCCCAGCATCAAGACTGATGAATACTGTCGGGCACCACAAGACCCCTCTGTGCAGTGTGGGGCAGGTGATGCACAGGGAGGTGGCTGCAGTTGTTCAGCAGCTGCCAGATGTGTTACCATCAGTCCCTTCAGGCTGGACTCCCACCAGCAGTTTTCCTGCCAGGTCTACGTGAAGAAGGCTGAGCCCCCTTCAAAGATGTAGAGATCTCATCCTATGCCACTCTCCAGGGTTCAGCAGTGTGTTATGTGCAAACTCAGCCTTGGTCCTCCCGGTCCGACAGCTAGACTCTTTTTGTTACTTATCTCATTTAATAAACCATCACTTTGTATATCTGTTTTATATATAAAAGCATAGTTACCATGGCTGGCAAACCACCTGCCCCACAGCATGTTCAGAAAAGCAGTGAAAGTCGAGGCTCCCCGTGTTTATCACAGGCCTCACAAAACCCACAGCTGATCTGTCATCAGCCAGGTGAGTCAGGAGAGGTCAAGCAGTGTTGCTGTGGGCCCACATCCTGGCCAGGAACGCGACCAAAGTCTGATTCCAGCAGCTTTACAGCTCACAGGCAGACCAGACGTCTGGCAAAATATTTGGTGGGCAAAATCCTTTTGAAGAACAATCGATAACAGGACTCTTGCATCAGTACACCTCAACACATCTTTTGTTTTCTGTGACGATCCCACATCAGCTGAATTCACCTTGAGCAGAGTTTTATGGCAACTCCTCAGCGTGGAGAGCTCACGTTCTGGGACTCATACCTGGCAGTGTGTTCAATACAAGTTTCTGGGAGATAATGATGCATGCCCCTAACTTACAAGTTATGTGGAACAGGTTTCCTTTTGCCTCCCATGAGGCATTTTGCTGCTTGGCTCCCAGGAGCTGTTCTGTGGCTCTGTGATTCCTGCAGCCCATGGCACCACAACCTGTGCTGTGTGCTGATATGAGCCTCTATTTCTCTTATATTTTCCTCTTCAATCACTGAGGAGCTCCCACACCAGCTTCTTTCTCAAGCTAATCATCTTATTTTCTACTCCTTACAATAGCACGTGATGAATGTAATTAAAAATGTGGCATTTCATGGGGCTTAGGCATGTCATAACACTACAGAGGGATTCAGTGGCATTCAGGATTCAGACTTTCACTCAGCAGCCTCTGATACACTTGAAATACTTTCAAAGACATCGTATCTGTGTACTAATCCAATACAAATAAAAGATTTTACTCCTTTAAAAGTCACACTGCTGATTTATTATTGTAGATTTTATCACAGAACTTGTTCTAGTGCTATTATTTAAAGACGTAGGGATTTTCTTTCTTTCTTTCTTTCTTTCTTTCTTTCTTTCTTTCTTTCTTTCTTTCTTTCTTTCTTTCTTCCCAAAATGAGAGGTTATACAAAGATGCAGAGACTTTGCAAAATGAGAACCTCACAAGACATTGGGTTCTGCATCCATGGATCTCAAAGCACCTGGTACAGCACACTGTGAGTCAGACAAGGTGAACTCTTATACTCTCAGGTAAGGTCACCCCTGTGTCCCAGTGCTGTGCCAACGCCTCTCGGTGTGTGTTTGTGCACAGCCTCCTATTCTAGAAGGCCTCAGGCTGGTTTAAAGTCCAGAAATCTCACTTTTTCTTTTTTTCCTGCCCCCACTGTGTGGGGGTAGGACTTTTGAGGAGAGCTTCCCAGCTCCTGAGATGAAGTGCATCCAGATGTTCAGGGCTCAGTCCTGAGTCTGGCATAATTGACAAGATATTCATTGTTATTACATAGAAATGTCTTCTAACAGAAGACATTGACAGTTTTGATTCTATAATTCAGTTATCCGTGTTGTCATCTAACAAATTATCACTGGAATCTTTGTGAAACATGACAAGAAGCAAAGTGGGAAGGCTATTATCTGTAGCTTGGGATTTGTCTTGCAGTGAGAGTATTGTCTCCAAGAGTCACTTGTGGTGCTTTAAGCTGGGTTAGTGTGACAAAACAGCACTGATTTTGAGGGGGTTAAGCTATATTTTGCTAAACAGTCTTGGAAGATATGAACTGAAAATGAAACCTCTAGCTGAACTTGAGAGGCAGAGGTGCTTTGCATGAATTGCAATCTGTTGTTTCTGTGTTCTGACATGCTACAACGTATAAACTCCTAGCTGTGCTGCAGGAAAGACTGAACTTTCTGGTCCTGCAAGAAATGTCTTAATGTAGAATCCTGCTGACAGCAAACAACCAGAACACAACCACTGGCCATAGGGAGCAATTTTTATACACAAGGTTCTCTCAGAAATTAATATGATCTTCAAATTTTACTGATGAAAATGAAAGATGGAAGTGTACAAGTAGAAAAATTTTTGAAATCATTCATGTATTCACTGTTATTATCTTAGAATAAAAAAAGGAGGGGTGAAGCCTACCCTTGTGGCTTGCCTAGCATTAGGAAGAGGGGTAGGAATGTCTGTCTGTTAGCACTGCAGACATCTATTAGTTTTAGCTAATAATGAACTTGTTCCTTGAGTCTCGTGACCTGGAAGGACCCAAGCCCAGCCTGCTGCCTGGTCTAGGTCGTGCTCTACGGTAACACTTCCTCTGACCCAAGCAATGTGCTACCATGGCCATCACCAAGGAATGGAGCAGAAGGCTATCACTCCACTAGTGCTTCTCATGGGCACCATGTTCCTCCTGGAGAGCTTGTGCAGCTTCACTGTGTGGGAGGTCAGAAGTTGTCCAAGTGTACAAGGTTATTGGTCCTACTTCAGTGGAAGAAAATAACTTTAATAACCAGGATGCAATTCCTCAGTCTCTTCACATGCCTAATTCCCAATGACTTCAGTGAGCAATTCTGCCAGAGACAGAGCTGCAGGATTACTCCTAACGACTGGCATGACTTAACTTGTTCCTTCGTATAACTTTGTGGTTTACATGTATGTCAAACTGTATTTTCTGGATAAGCAGAATGAACATAATAACCGCCTTCCTCAAGTAGGTCAAGATTTTCATCTTTTCTGTAGGGTGAATTTTTGAAAAATGTGAACATTTCATGTCTTCTATTTCGTGTTTTGATTACTACCATGTGGAGTCTTTTAGGTACCTGCAGGTAACTAAATAATACTCATTAAGCTTCTGCTGTCTTTATTATTATTATTACTTATTTTTAATCACAGGAAACAGTACATCTAGCTGTCAGCAACTGCTTCAAGACCCATGGCAATAGCTGCTGCTGTGAAAAATGTGAACAATTTAAAATTCCAACTTGACAGAATTTATAGATGAAAAATGGGTACTTTCAGTGTCTCGATTATGAGTGCCTAAATAAAAGAGGAAAGAAAGTGACTCACAGCAGGACTGCAGTAATCCTACACAAATTGCCATCAAACTTATGCAGCATAGGGGTTTGAAGTCATCCTCTCAGATGTTAAACAGCTACGCTCCAGTTGAGTTACTTTATATTTGTATGATTTTATCTCGAAAAACAACCAAAAAAGCTGAAAACATTTGCATGCATTATGTACACATTCTGGGTTATATCTGTCTTTGTGCACGCAAGCCTTTTTTTCCCTTCTATCAGACTTTGTATAGTGGATAAGGAAGCAAGGCCTTTCTTGCTTCAGGGTTGTTTGTTTGTTTGTGAGACTCTGCATTTCAGACATGAATGTGTAGTGTTTACTTGGGTACATAATCACAGCTTTCCTGAGAGAGAGGCTGGATTCCTGCATTTTTTTTTCTTCTTTACACCAGAGATGAAGTGTAAACATTATAGTAATCAGTTCACTGTTCGAGGTGTCAGCCTTAAAGTTGTAGGTGTTCTACTTAAAAATCATATATTGCATTAAAAGAAATAATAAAAATAAAATAAAAGAGTTTCAATTGCTCCTAGCTTAAGACTGCTTCTGGGCTTAAGAAGCAACTTGGCACGGTACAACCGTGTATCTGTTCAGCAGATGTGATTGTGAAATGTATTTTGCAACTTAGCACCAATGGCACAACATTTTTTGTCAAGTGATTTATGCATTCAGCTTTGGCAGCAGATGTAGGCACTGTTTTCTGGTAGAACTAAGCTAGTAAGAGGCAGAACTGAGCCTGACTGTGGATGTGCTTATGGAGAGCACAGGGTCTTCTGCCCTACACCCAGCCCTTGCTGCACTGAGCTGACTGCACACTGGGAACATTTCCTCCGAGGGCATTCTCCTCCAAACACATAAAGGATGCTGCTCCTGACATCCAAGCTCTGAGCTGTTTGGTTAGAAGATGTGACAGGAATCCAGAATATTGGTTATTTCTGCATGGGGATCATATGCAAATCCTAAGTACTGTCGACCCCGTTATACCATGATTTCTTTGTGGAAAAACAAACCGTTTCCCAGCACCAATAGGATCGTCAGGACAATGTACAGCTCCAAAGGCACCCAGAAGTCATCAGCACCAAGACTCTTCCTTCCTTATTCCTTTCTCTTCCTTTCCTTTCTTTTCTTTTTCTTTTCATTCCTTTCCTTTCCTTCCTCCTCCTTCCCTTCCTCCTCCTTCCTTTGCTTTCCCTTTCCTTCCTTTTCTTTTTACAGTCAGATAGGAAACGCAAAAAGAGCAATACTCCATTCCCCGCCGTACTGTTCTCCCCCTGGCTTTAAAACAGCGTTATCTCCATGTCACCGCGAAAGCCCACAGGCACCATTTGCGTCCTCCAAGCTCAGCTCCGCCCAGGGAAAGGTCAGCGGCAGGGCAACGCAGCGCTGGCACACTCCCTGTTATTTCGTATTACTTTAGTGCACAGCTGTTGTGCAGAGAAAGCACAAGGGCCGGCTCCCGGTACGCCCACAGCTGCGGCCCCGCGGATGCCCGGACCGCCCCGGGCACGGCACCGCCAAAACCGCCCCGAGAGACGCTGCCCGTGGGCGGGACTTGCTGGGGTGGGAGGGGGGTATGGCGGCTCTGATTGGCTGAACAAAGGGAGTTCTCGCCGCTCGACCAATAGGAGGCGGCAAGGTAGGGCGCGGTGGTGAGCGAGAGCCAATCAGCGGCGGGTAAGTAGGGTGTGACGCTGGGCGGTGAGGCGCGGTGACAGCTGCCGCGGGCGGCCTCCGCCTTTTGGCCGCGGGCTCCGGGCCGAGCAGCAGCAGCAGGATCAGCAGGAGCGGGAGGTACCGCGTGGCGGGGTGGGGCAGCCCGGCGCTCGTCCTCCTTCCTTCGGGCATCGTTTTACCGGGGGCTCCTTTGGAGGAGGCGAGGGCGGCTGGGTGGGGCGGGGAGCGGGGCTGCGGCCTGCCCGGCCCGGGCGCGGCCCTCAGTGCCTATCAGCGCCCGTGAGCACCGAGGGGAGAGCGGCGGGGCAGCTCCCGTGTGGCCGCCCTCGCTCGGCAGTCGGGCCGGGCTGCCCTGGAGCGGTTTGTAGCAGTGCTGTGAGCTTTGTTCCGATGCGACACCTTTTCCTGTTGGTGCAGTGCCCGGGCTGCTGCCTCCAGCAACGCGATGCAGGGCATGGTGGTGTTTCTTCTCTTCCTTGCACTCGAAACCAACCCTGCCCCACTTTTCCTGGCGATTCCCATCGTCTTGCCTTGCTGATTGTCACAACCTGCTTTTTCTTTTCTTTTTGCTCCAGCTGCAAGCAGGGCTCACGATTTTGCTCTGCCTTACGCCTCAGCTCAAATGATTTGTGTCCGCTTCTCCAAACAACCCCATTAGAGCTTTCTGACTGAAGGTTTTCTGCCTGGAAAGAAGTAGAAGAAAAACCTCAAACTGGTAGGCTGCGTGCAGCAAGGTGACTCTCTGTTACGAGGCAGATGAGAGCTTTGGTTCCTTACTGCTTTCATTTTAGATGTGTATCTGGAAAACGTCCCATACTAGAGCAGCTTATCAGGGAATTAGCTGCTGTGCCATGGAGGTGTGTCAGGGGCACGGTGCTGCAGACCAATGGCGTTGAGGGAACTCTGCTGGTTGTAGCTCTGAGTGGTGCTGCTGAGCTAAGCTACTGTCAAAAATCTTTCTTGTTTGCAGAACTATTTGTCTGTTGGTTGGTTTTGTTTTTTTCTTTAATTTGTGATGATGGGCTTGAGAAGTATTAACACAAATAGCTAATACTTAACAGGGCTGGGGATAGCTGGTAAAATGCCCTGAGCTGAGGAGCAGCTGATCTCCTGCTGGAATAGAGACTGCTGACTCTTTGCAGAGAGTTGGATGGTCCAGAAAAACTGGAAAATGTTCTGGCTTTGCTGGGAAGTGAGGAGCAGCAGTGTAATATCTGAGGATAATGCTGAAGAATCGGTGCCTGTTTAAGATGATGCATCCAGGGTGCACTCTTTTACCAGAATAAACTTAAGTCTGTGACTTAGTATTTCTCTCTCTGCTTGCAGCCTGAAACAACAGTCTGCTTGTGTAGACTATCACTGTGTTCTCCTTTTTAGTATTTAATATATCTCTTTTGGTTAGATTTTGCAGTATGCTTTCATTGTTAGATGGTGCACCAGTGTTGATATTACTTAGAGAACTCCTTAGTTTGCTATGAAGTCCATTGCAAAGGAGGCTGCATTGGATAATCAGGGTGTTTGTTGTTGTAATCTTTGCTCTAGACTACACTACCCTTGCCAGTTTGAAAGTGCAATGTGCTCAACTAGCATCCTCAGCCCTGACAGCTTGTGGTCTTGCTAAAGTGATCACCTCTGCTCTGATGGCTGTCTGCTGTCCCCAGGGTCTGATTCCACTCTTCAGCTGCTTCTACTTTCCTTCTCTGGGTCCTTTCAATATCTTTATATTGACTGGGGTGAAGCCATGGAGGAAACACAAGTGCTCACTTACATTTATGATGTTTTCAACATTGGAATTTCTGCTGAGATACATATTAAAAATTTGGTTTCTTGTAGGCTGTGATTAGTCATGTGAATCCTCTTCTCTCTCTTATGCAAGAATGGGACATATGTGAAACAATCCTTCGCTCATTCCAGCTCTTCTTGGACATCTTTGGCCTTTTCTGTGTTTAAGCTGCTCCTTGAATACTGAACTTTCCTGCAGAGTATTCTTTTTGTGCCATCTCAGATGTGTGTTAGGTTCTTCTTAGTACTTTACCAGAATTTGGAGGTGCTATCATAGAATTGTGGAAACAATTTGCCTTCCACTGAAAGGCAAGGTTAATTGGATATTGCATAAGACTCCTGCCCTCAATTTAGATAAAACTGCTATGTTTGTTTACAAAGATATGTCAGTTACATCAGTATATCTTCCTGATTGTTTCCCTGCTTATTAACTGTAAGTTTTACTGATAATTTAGTCATAAGTTAAGACACAAAGGAATAGAATGCTGCTATAGGTAAAATTATACAGCTAGCTCATTTACTTTCAGTTTTCTTACTATTACTGTGAGTGTACAATACAACAGAAAAACATCTGAACCTTAGCTGAAGTCAGTACTGTTATATGAGCTTTCTTGCTTGAAATGCAGACAAGTTGAGAAACCTGTATTCCTGGCAGTAAAACCACTTTAATCACATCATGTATTTATTCTGAAGTAATGTCAGTGCTAATAATTAACTTACTTTTCTTTCCTCCCCCCCCCAGATCAATTACGACATACCTGAAGTCAACAATGTTTTCCAAGCTAATCCGCTCCCAGAGCCTTGTTGTTCTGTGCAGAGGTGTTCATGCTTCACTGAACTCTGCTACCTCAGTTGCTACTAAAAAAACTATTCAAGGACCTCCATCCTCTGATTACATCTTCGAGCGTGAGGCAAAATATGGTGCCCACAATTATCACCCACTGCCTGTTGCTCTGGAGAAGGGAAAAGGTATTTGCATTTGATTTCCCTGGGCAGTGTAGGTGGGATGTATGTGTGTGTGATGACTTTGGCCTTAAGCAATTTCAGAACTTCCATTCTGGTTTTTGTTTTTTACTTGTTTTTTTTTTTTTTTTTTTTGTAGGGGGTGGGGAGGGGGGATGGGGAAATTGACAAAAAAAAACCAACATCAAAAAAACCCCAGCTCATTTCTGATCATAGTACTTGATGAGGCCTTACAGTGCCTTTTGATATCGTTGTAAAATGATATCTAAAATGATTTATTTGAATAGAGGTGTGATGATTCTCTTAATTCAGAATAACTGAGCAAGAAGGTTTTGAGCATCTTTGTTTCTTCTGTTACTTTGTATGAAGGTTGACAGTGTGAACATGGGAAAATGTATGGGATCTCTAAGTCCTTGTGTGCTGCTCCAATATTACTGCTTCATTTAAATTTACTCTGACTTTTCACTTAAGGGGTTTTTCTTCCTCTGTGGGTTAATTTCTGAATCAATATGCTATCATAAAGTGTTTCCATGTTTCGATTTTTCAGATAGATCAGTCTCTTAAGTTTGGAGGGTATGTAGGTTCTTTTTTTATGGCCTCTAATTTTTATTAATTTCCTTCTTAGGACCAAAAATGGGGACTTGGAGAGGAAGCAATACTCTCATGCTGTTCAATAATGTAGTGGAAGAGTGGCTTTATATGGGAAATCCCTCTTATCTTGATTCCTTGTTGGCACTTGTTTATTCTGTACCACCTTTTTGCTCGTGGTCTCTTTATTGATAGTTTGTTTTCTAGTTAGAGTACCTCTTGTGGTCATACTTGCTACAAGGAGTAGCAAGAGTACAATCTAAGCTTGACTGGGTTGTGTTACAACTTTGCATCATTTAATACTTATTTATGATGCCCTTGTTTTTCTAGGTGTCTACGTGTGGGACGTCGAAGGCAGAAAGTATTTTGACTTTCTAAGTGCTTACAGTGCTGTTAATCAAGGCCACTGTCACCCAAAGATTGTGAATGCTCTGAAAGCTCAGTCTGAAAAACTGACCCTCACATCTAGAGCATTCTATAATGATGTGCTTGGTGAATATGAGGAGTTTGTCACCAAAATGTTCAATTATAACAAAGTTCTTCCAATGAACACAGGTAAAAGAGGAGAATATTTCCACTTCATTTCTTGCTCATGAGTTCGGTCCTGCATTGATGCACTTGGTACTGCATCAATGACCTGCTTCATGTACGGGCATGATACTGGTACTGCTTTATGTTTTAGGAGTGGAAGCTGGAGAAACCGCCTGTAAGTTGGCTCGCAAGTGGGCATACACTGTGAAAGGAGTTCCAAAATACAAAGCAAAAATTATTTTTGCAGGTATGTTAAATGCGTGGTATGAATTGAGATATCAGTTCAGGAAGCAGAGAGCTCTAGACACTGGCTGTAACACTCTGTCTCCTATAACAGTAGTGATTACAGTGTGGTATTCTTAGTTCTCCTTTTTCTTTTTTTCCCTCAATAAGCTAATCTGAAGGTCTGTGACCTTTGATATTTTCTTAGTGTAAGCTAGGCACCCAACAGGTTACATTGCACTTGTATATCTGCAGGTGATGATTTTGATTAAAAACTACTGTTGTGGCTCAGCAGTCCTTGCAGAACAGATAATGCTCTCATAGCACAATATTGTGGGTTTGTTTTCCTGACTTTGATTTTAGACTTAAACAATTACAGTGAATTATGAACTGTTTAAGTCTTTTTTAAGAGACACATGATCTGAACAGGAATAATTGTAAAAGCAGGAGATATAATTCCTATGATAAACTGGTTTTTGGATTTTTTCCCTTGAGGTGGATGGATGAGAAAGCAATGAGGATAGATGTGCTCTGCCAGGAGCTGCTGGTAGTGTCAGCTCTTGCAAGGAAGATGCAACACTGAACTTAAATCCAGGAAGGATACCATGGTTAATGAAGTGGTTTCTAAAGCTTTATAAACAGCAGTTCAATATATAAAGTAGAGATTATTTGTACTACTTAACCTCTTTTGTTGTCAGAAATTGCCTAATGGCAGCCTGAAGTCAAATGGAAGCTGCATTCATCCTTTGTGCTCTTCTAACTGCTCTTTGGTTGTTAAGAAGCAGGGTTTTGTTGTTTTTGTTTTGTTCCTTATTGATTGTGATTTTTATGTACCTTTCTAATTAAATTGCTGTGACCTTTTTCCCACGTTTGGGATAACGCTGCTTCTTTCTTAAGCTTTTGCTACTGATATTTTTCTTCTGCATTCTTTGAGTTATTCCAGAAGTTGGATTTAACCCAGTAAAGCCATTCTGTAGTCCTGATTGTACAATGTAGGTTGCAGCAATCTAGCTAAAATTAATGTAGAGCCCTGGGAAGTCCTCATTATCTAAGTGGTGTGCTTCCTTCCTCCATCTGCTCATCTTGGCTGTGTTACAAGGAGAAGAAACTAATGGACTTTCCTGAAAAATGACTGTTTATATCTAATTCAAATAACTTAGGTTTCCTATTTCTTGATTGTAGATGAAGTATCTGTCAGCTGTCCTAGGTGAAAGTGCATTGTAATTTTGTCAATTAAAAGTTATCTATATATATATGTATTTGTTGTTATTTTTTTTATTTCTTTATTTAGCTGGCAACTTCTGGGGCAGAACAATGTCTGCTATCTCAAGTTCTACAGACCCCTCCAGTTATGATGGATTTGGACCCTTTATGCCAGGTTTTGAATTGATCCCATACAACGACCTCCCAGCTCTTGAGGTGTGTGAAAACATTTTGTAGTGTCTCTTAAGTAAACAGCAAGGTAGGAAAACTAGGTTTGCCATTTGAAATGCATGCTTTAAGTAGAGTGTATTTAGACATCTAAAATAGATATATATACTATAATTACCTGCAGGAAATGTGTGTAAATTCTACTCCAGTTTTGATTTAGGAGTAAAAGGGAAACCACAAGATCTTTATTGTTTCCCTTCTTGCTTAGATGTTCAAGGTGTAAATAAAGGACAGCAGATAAACTGTAAGTGAATTTGTGTTACAAATTCACAAGGCAAAATGCATTCCAAAGTTGGGCTTGGGTTCAGAAATTGTTAGCTATTGATTCCTCAACTGGAGGACTAGAATTTACTGTAGCTGTTTGTGAGTCTTGCCAGTTTCACAGCATCCTTAAAACCATACTAGGCTGGTAATTCACTTAAGTTACTGCAAGTTCTAAACCTTGTAGAGCCTGATGGTGCAAGCATGTAGCTGTGGACTTTGCTTTAAGTTGTCAGACTTGCTCTGGAGAGGCTCTGTTCCTTTCTGCTTGAGGTGAACAGGGAAAGCATTGTGTAATTGTTTGTCTTGCATGGGCTAATGCGAAATCGAGTGCATTTCTGATGTAATTCATGAACTGATCTGATAATCTGCTTATCTGGCTTTGCAATGTCTAAGGTTTCTAATTCCCTGAGCAAACGCACCAGCTGATGTTTTGAGTCAAACAGTGACACAGGCTTCTGTTTTGGAACTGCAATGGCACTCAGGTAACAGCCTCACACGATTGCTGTTATCGTTTAGGGTTAACAACCAGAGTTTCAGCTGGGTTTTGCTGCACGTGTTCATCTCCACGTTTGTAAATTTGACCTCTCTCCTATGCCTTCCATATTTCCAGCGGGCACTTCAGGATCCCAACGTAGCAGCTTTCATGGTTGAACCAATTCAAGGCGAAGCAGGCGTGATTGTTCCTGACAAAGGTTACCTTACAGGAGTACGGGACCTCTGCACAAAGCACAATGTAAGGGATTCATTGTAACAGTGGTCTTGGTTCTGATAGAGTTCAAAGAATTCTTCCTGTAGGAGAGGGTTTTTGTGCTAAAGATGGAAATAGGACAGTATGTTCACACTAGTTGTTTGGTATCTGAGTGTGTGCCCTTCCAGTAGGATTAAGGAAGGTGCAGGAAGGGTGTACATTGTAACACAGCTGGAAAGTCTTTCACTGCCTGACCTCAGCTTTACAAGGTTGTTTCGAGTAAGATTGCCTCTGGGAAGTTCTTTGCTGTTACTGTGGTTGTTTTTTTCCTTTTTATCTCTGCAAAGGTTCTCTTCATTGCTGATGAAATTCAGACTGGATTAGCCAGAACAGGGAAGATGTTAGCTGTTGACCATGAAAATGTGAGACCTGATATAATTCTTCTTGGAAAGGCACTTTCTGGTGGCTTATATCCTGTGAGTAACAAAAAATATCCATTCCTTGAATAATCATTGTTAACAAAGTAACACTGAAAATCTATTAGTTGGAGGAAAAATGGTGTGCATGTTTTTGTTGTGCTTAGACATTGTTGTTTATGTGATTAACTGTAACTTATGATCCAGATAAACCAGGCTGTGAGTGATACATAAGAAAGAACAAGATGGAATATGTTTTTATAAGCATAGCTGGGATGACTAGGCTGCACTGAACTTTGTGTTAATACTTCAATTGTCAGTGTGGCAAGTTATTAGATGTCATCTAATAATAGGTGTTTTGATCATTGTCAGTTAATTTAATCAGTTTGGTCTAGGTCTGTTTTCTTCAGTTTGATAATATCAGGAAATTAAGTGTCCAGTAGTCAACCTTTAATTCTGGAATTACTGGTTAGTCTCTTTGTATGCTCCCTGGAGAGTAGGTGATCTTGGTCTTGCTATAATTAAGTTCTCAAGTAATTTTCTAAAGGGGAAAAACATATTAATGTGTACTAAAAACATCATACATTAAAAACATTTTGCTGAACAAGTGGCATGGTTCACTTGTCTGGCATGCCTGCATGACCGAGTTTGTCCTCCTGGAGTGACTTCATTTCTTGCTGATTAGGCTGGAAGCTACAACCTGCCTTGAACTGTTTTGGCTGATTTTTTGAGCTGTTAAATAGTGTTTTGAAACTTAAGCTCTGGAAGTAATATTCATTTTGGAGAACTGCCTCTTAGCTGTAGTTAGATGTTACCAGTACAGCTAAGTGTGTTTAAAAGGATTAAGCTGTTATGTGATAGTCAGATATATTCTCCTCTGCACAGAGCCAGGGATGTGGATGTAATATATATCTATAGAATGAAAATGATCCTTTCCTGAGCTCTGAGGAGAAGTTTGCTTCAGAGAGGTTTAAGTTTACTGTTCAAAATATACACATAAATGAATTAGCTGACCTTTCTATTCTAGGTCTCAGCAGTATTATGTGATGATGAAGTTATGCTGACTATTAAGCCTGGTGAGCATGGATCTACGTATGGAGGAAATCCCCTAGCTTGTCGTGTTGCACTGGCAGCGCTGGAGGTTTGTGTTTCAGTAAAGATTTGGATTCCAAAGGAGAAAGGGTGTCACACTGACATGATCTGCCCTTAAATAACATTATTGGCTATGCTGCAAGTAGAAATCTACCTCTAAGTAGGAATGAACGATAGGTAGTGGTTAACTGTTTACATAATATGACAAAACAAATTTTGAAGTCTTAGCTATAAATGCGCCCTAATTTCTGTGTACTTTATTATCTTAATGTTTTAAATGAGACAATGAAATTGACCTAGGACAAATTTCTAGATGCTTATGTATATTCATAACTGGTTTCAATAATTTCACTGAGGTATTTTAAAAACTGTGCAACTATAATTAGAGTGTGCTGCTCTGTGAACTTGATAATGTGTGTGTGCTAGTGGAACTCAAACAGAAGCTGGTAAGATATCTTGTCCAGACTCCATATTTCAAATGCTTGATGACTACATAATTCACTGCATTTAATGGAAGTCACTCAAAAAGCCTCATCATTGCCAAACATATGGAGTGGGCAAACTCACAGATTGAATCTTTAGAGGTTTCACTTTAACTCTTTTTCCTTTAAAAATGGATGAAAGATTACATGAAACATGAAAGAGTGAAGACTTAATGTTAATTGGCTTTGATGAGCTACCTTTGCATTGACACTCTGATTAAACAGTTCTTGTATATCAGCAATTACAACATCACTCTGTGGCATGCTGGAATAGACAACTAAAACAAATGCAATGCTGTTCAGCTGACTGTAGATCTGACTTTCCTTCAGGTAATTGAAGAGGAAGGCTTGGTTAAAAATGCAGAAATAATGGGTAACTTACTAAGAAATGAGCTCATGAAGACACCATCTGATATTGTAACTTGTGTCAGAGGAAGAGGACTTCTAAATGCAATTGTAATTCGGGAAACCAAAGGTAAGGAAATGGAACTAACCACTGTTCATAGCATGAAAAGAAGTATTTTAAACTTGAAAGTATCTCTGTGAGTAGAGGGGGTAACTTACATTCATCTTATTTGGGTTCTTGTTAATGTAGTACCTGTGAATTTATTCAAGTGAGTAAAAACAGGAGGTTTTTACTATCTGAATTTGAACTTTTTGTAATGATTTGGATAAAGCTCAGTCCTGATGGTGAACCTAGATCCTCACAAAAACCCTGATGCCCCTTCACCTGAAGAAAACTGTCCATATCTGTAAAGATAGTTTCTGTCATAATAGGGAAGATTAGCTGAGGTTGTTTGTTCCAGGATAGGTAGGTGATTACAGTGAGTACAGGGAGGCATAAGAAAGGAAAAGAGTTGGTGGTTGAGAACAAGTTTCTAGAGAGAAACACCCTGAAGTAGAACAGAAAATGGTTTAAAAACCAGAGCTGACAATATTTGCTTTTTGGTCATCAACATGCAGAATGACAAATTGCTGCAAGACAGGGTTGTAATTTCTTGAGGCATGCACATGATACACTGAAACCCAGGCATAAAAGTAACCTTGCCTGAAGTCCTCAACTTCTGGTGAACTGCTCTGGTCCTCGACCACTTAGTTTGTGAAAAGAAACACATGCTATTTCATCTTCCCACTGCTAGATGGCAAGCAATATACAGTCTGTCCCTGTGTACCACGTGCTACAATTGTTCCCCTTCTTCTGCAGTAGTGTAAGTGCCTTTCCTTTCACTGCAGACTGTGATGCCTGGAAGGTGTGTCTGCGGCTCCGTGATAACGGGCTCCTTGCCAAACCTACCCATGGTGATATCATCCGGCTGGCCCCACCACTGGTCATTAAGGAGGACGAAATCAGAGAGTGCATCGAAATAATTCATAAGACCATTCTGTCTTTCTGAACCACGTGGCTTGTGAAGTGTATTTGTTGGCTGACCCGAGGCGATCTGTTGAGATGTGTATGATGAAGGCCTGTTCGTGAAGCAAAAGTCTTTAATTCGTTTCATCTAAGAGGATTTAACCCGTAAAATAAACAGTAAGAAGGGCAGGAAAAAAAAAAATCTGTCTTTAAATAAAAATGCATCTAAAGAAAATAAATAATGGCTTTAAAGAGCTTCCAGTCTTGGAATGCTTGGAAATGAAATCGTGAGGTTCTGTTTATCCAGTTGGTGCTTACTGAACTGTTAGGTGAAAATATTTGAGGGGGGATGTCCACAGAAGTGTTTAATTCTTGAAAATCTTGGCCAAAGTTTAATGTATTAATTTATATATCTTCTAATAAGAGTGGTCTTGAGCTCTCATACAACTCCCAAATGTCACGTCTGGCGTTCTTCTCTTCTGGTGAAATGTTTGTAGTGTGGAAGCATTTGCAGTTATGGCTGAATTTCTATTTCTCATCTGTAGCTTGAGAAAAATCCTGAAATGCTGTAGATTTGACAGAGCTGTTGTTATACTGGTGTCCAAGCATCAGGCTGTATTCTGTGTGTAAAGTATTTTGATTGTATAACCAGAGTCGCTATTTTCTAGACTGGTCTGAGTTTACAGATCTGTTTTCACTGTTATAAAACTTGCTATAATCTGAATGTTTCTATTAAAACATGCCTTGCATCAAAAAGAATGTACAATTTAAACCTTCAAAGTATTAAAAACAGCAGGCCTCACAGAAACCTGTGGTTACCTCTGTCCAGGGCCACATCAAGCGCTGCCTTTTGCAGTCTATGTTTCTCTCTGTCATTATATGGAAGCTTTTGCTGTACTTTTTTTTTTTTGTCCAGGATGAGTACTTCTGTGTTTCTGTGCCTTTGGATCCCCAAGCATGTGTGCAGCTGCAGAGCTGGTTGCTGTTCTTGCATTAGGTTGGGTGGGTTTTTTTTTGTATTTATTATCTGAGCGGGTTTTAGTTGAGGCTAAACCCTGATTAGTGACTGTTAAAGCAAAATGGTGCTTTTGCCAAGCATAAGGGTTAAATGTAGTCACGGTTATCACTGAAGTATCATTCAGTAGAGTAACAATGCTGATAAGAACCAAAGATATCAGGTCCTGTTCCATCCCTGCTCCAGTTACAGTTATGTCACTATTGGCATAAAACTGCCTGAAGGGGCTCTGGGGCAGAAGACTCCACAGTGCTTCCCTGACCTCGTCATCAGCAAATCCCCTACCAAGTTGTCCACACATCTCTCTTGCAGCCTATTCATACCATCCACCAGGTGCATGGAGAAGTTACTTTCCTTCTGCACAACAGTCTTTTACATATGTAAAGATTGCTACCGTTTCTGTTTCACCCATTTCTCTTTCTCTAGTCAAAATTCTGTTCCTTTTGAGAGAGAGCATTTTCTAGAGGCCTTGACCATTCCTGCTTCTCTTCTGCTGTGATTCACTGCTCCAGCTGTTGCCCTCACTGATGCTGAGCTAGTTTGTGTGGCTTATTTGCTCTCTTGCAGTTTACACCCAAGTATTGTGGTTTGTTTTTTCTTGCAGTGGCATAGTATTTTAATTTCTCAGCCTGTGCTCCCAGGTTTCCTTTTGTGCAAATTGTTTTGCAGTCCATCTTTGAAGCTGTTTTTTTGCCTCTTTTATTTTCTTATTTCTGTAGTAAGTAATAATAACCTGCATGTAAAATTTTGTGGTCTGGCTTACAGTCTTTCATCTTGTATTACTGAGAAGCTTTCTCTGCCTTTTGGTAATAATTTGATCTCTAATCTTGTCCAGTCCACATTCTAGTCATGGATTAACTAGGCCAAGCCTGCTTGGAACTTGAGAATCATTCTATTTCTACAGCAGACTGTCGTTGACTGATTTCTGGGCATTTTATTCATCTCATGATTGCTTCCTGAGTCCCATTTCCTTGCCAAGCTTATGAAAGTCAAGGTATATAAAAGCCTTTCTGAGGACATGTCAAAAACTGCCATCCTAAGCTGCAATTATCCATGACTAGGCAATTGTGGAATCTTCCATTTTGACCTTAAAGCTCTTTTGCTTTGTTCCCAGTGCCACGATTACTGTGTGAAGAAGGAAGGTGTGCAGTACCTGCCCAAGCAGCTGAGAATTTGGGAGCGGGGTTGAGGATTGGGAAGTCTGCAGAGCCAGTAGGTGTGTTTGGAGCCCAGATACGTGCTTTGAGGTGCCAGATTTGTGTGTGTTTGATGTCAGAACAAGAGCAGAATTGCATGTATTGTTTTAGGAGTAGAGACAGGAACCCAGGACTTCTCTTTCCCCACACTAACCCTGCCACTAGCCAGTTTCTGCTTCAGTAACAATAAACACCACCTCCAAGACCATCAGTGAGATAACAGGAAGAGCTGGAATGGCCACAGGAAATGTTTAAGCTCCTCCTCTCCTGGCGTGTAAAGAGGTGAGATTATAGGCTGTTAGATCGTCTGCCTTTGATATGTAGCGTGTGTTTTGAGGAGGAGAGGGCAGGGAAAGGGCTTACTTTATCATGTAAAGTGCTTTTACTCTGTTTCCTAGCAAGCATAAACTGAGATCTGGCCAGGTTTCAGTGACATGGCTTCAACCTCTGGAACTCAGGGCTGCTCATATAACTGATGTGCTTGTAAATCAGCCTCTGGTTTTGTTGTCTGAGACTTTAATTAGTGTTAGAAATTTTCTTCAGGGCTTTTATTGCCGCCAGAAAAACCCGCAGACAACTGAAGTGCCTTTAACTGCTCGGTGTCAGGAGTTCGGTGCTTTTGGCTTTGTGCTTGTTCTGCATGTTGCTCAATTGTACCATAGCTCTGCCAAATGCTGGTCCTACCAAAGTTTAATTTGAAGGATGCCAAACTGATCCTTCACAAATTAGTGTGATGTGTATATATATAATGTGAAATGTGCAAAGCAAACAAGTAAGACACTTCGTAAAATATTAGAGTTTGCTTTTTGCATCGTAACTTCATAGGAAGTGAAGAAGTGAGAAAAGCATGCATCCCCAATGCCCTCACAGTACTTCCCAAGTACTCTTCTTACCTTGAGAGTATGGAAATGGTATTCTTTTAGCGATGCTTTTTGCTGCTGTGAGTCGGAATTTATATTTAAAATGGGGTTTGAAAGAGATCTGTATGTTTAACACAACCTGCCTCTCCAAATCACTTCTGTTTCTGTAACAAGAGCTGTGTGGCAATAAAATTTTCTAAAGGTATGCATGTACTTACAAAACACTGCTGTAAGCATTTGGCTGTAAAGGCTTAATCTGTCTCTGTTATGTTGCCTGTGTGAAGTTTGTGAAGTTCCTTCTGACATTTCTTTGTGTCAGGTCTGGTGTATGAAATGCTTTTCTAAATGAGTAGTGACTGCATTGAGGGCTATGCAAACACAGAGAGGTGATCTAAGCACCCAAGAGCCAAACCAGAATTCCTTGTGTACCCAGGGCACCCACTGACATCACTGGAAGCTATGTTTGCAGAAATAATGTCAGATTATGCTATATGCCTCTGCTCTTTGCCAAACAATGCACGCGTTTGTCTTGGCATGAAACCATGCTATATATATATCAGCAGGGAAAATAATTCTTTCTTTGTGGACAAACATAAGCTGAGATATAAAAGCACCACATGCAACAGTGAAAGGTAAGGGCAACGAAGTGAGCAGTGGGGAGACCAGAAAACACCATGCAAGTTTCCCTTCTGTTTTGTTCTTTCCTGCTGGCACTCCTGTGAACCGTGCTTATGGCATTGTCCTTCATTTGGGATTCTGTTCAACTGTGAAAACATGAATCTGTCATCAAACAGTATTTCTTGAAAGTTAAAAATTACCAAAATTACTTCCTTAAGAGGATCCAAATACGTATTGGTTATGACCTGGTGAAGATCTGCAGGTCATAAACCTGTTAGAAGTTTTGATGATGAAGCAGTCTCTGTTGCTTTCAACAGCAGTTGTTGGTGATTAGTTAATCAGAAGTATCTGTCTTAGTTAAACTTTCTTTTTAGTGGCTGATGCTCATTTGTATTCTCATTTTTTTCTTCTATCTTTCTGGCAGCAGATGGAGCCAGAAGTTCAGCTTTACACTAAGAGCTTACTGCTTTTGGAGTTCATGACTCCCGAGGGGCTTGCTTTTGGTCTTTACCAGTACAAAAGTGTGACCCAGGTCTGTCCCGTCTCTGGATGCTATGCCCAAGTATAGCTCATGCTGTGCACTCAGAGCCTGGTAGAAAGAACTGCAGAGACTGGTTCTTCTACCTCTAGTAAGATCAGTACTCAGTAGTTTGTAGCTGTTGGTGTTAGAGTGATAGGGATGTAGGATGGTGAGAAAGAGGATGAAGGGGGAAAAAAAAGAGGCTTTCTTTCCCAGGGAATTGAAGTAAGACAAATCAGAAGGTGGGAGTTTGTGACAGAACTTGAGGCAGTTTCCTAATTTAAAGAATATTTCCTGTGGGCATCCCCGTGGTGCTTTGGTCCAGAGTGAGAGACGTAGCGAGCTGGGGTTCCTAAGTTTGTGTGGCAAGAAGTGAGCTTTATATGTCATCTTTTCCCCTCGGCAAAACAGACAAGAAAAATGTGGTGTCAGCAATATCAATCAATCAAACAGATCTAGAAGGACCCTCGAGGAAACCTCACCACACCACGTCTTGGTCGGGGGCTTGGTGTCTGCTCCTGAGATATTGCTTTGTCTGTGAGGAGCTGGAGGGGGTTCTCTGGTCCCACCCAGACACTGTGCAGTCACAGAGCTCACCGGTCAAGGCAGCCCTGCTTACGGCACTGCTTTGTTTTTCTTTCAAATGCGAGTTCAGACGCTTTTGTTTTCATACTTGGGGCAGTCTGTATTCATCCCGCAGGCTCTGTGGCACAGATAAGAGATGACCCTAACGAATCCTGCCCTGTTGTTTCCCTCCTTGGTGCTGTCTGTCTGTCTGCATGGGCTTGTTTGCAGAAATCTGAGCAGGGACTGTGCTGTCTGGAAAATCCCCGAGCTGTTATCGGCTCTAGTCCAAATAAATAAGAGTAGAAAGCAACTCCTACTCATTCCTGTATGAAATCCTATTAATTTTCCATGATTTAGGCTATGTATAAAGACCTGCAGGAGCACTGACCCTTTGCACAATGTGCAAACTAAACAAGGGCCTGGACCTTGGATGAACTCCCAGTCCTTCCCTGGGGTCTGACACATGGAGACCTAATCCTCAATGTAATACGCTCCTTCGGAATAGATGTGAAGTGAGGGCTGGGAAAAGCTGGCTGCATTGTAAACTCCACTTGAAATAACAGACAGAACAGTGTGTAAAGGGGTAATCCTCACTGAAACCTGTCCAGCTCCTTGGCTGGTCCTACAGCCGTGGGGCTGGGGGGTGAACTCCCATGTTCCCAATGCATGGGGTAGACAAGCTATGGCAAGGACTGAAAATCTCCTTTCTCCCATCCTGCTGTATTTGTCTCCAGAAGGTTGCTATAGCTGCCCTGCAGTAGATGGGTACTGATGGAGCATGGCTTGTCAGGAAAATCAAATCTCAAGTGGACTGTCCAGTTAGGACTGACTGAGAGTGATATACGTTCCCTCTGGCACTGCTCAGTTGATGGTGGTACAGCCAAAGCCTTATCAACATGAGCTGTGATGCCTGGCAATTAGGAGGGTGTGAAAGGAGCTATTGGTTTCACCAAGAAGCTGTAGAAGTTTCCTCGACATTCAGGAGATTTAAATGCTTAGGGGGAGACAAGGCACAGGAAAGCTTCCCTTCCTGCTGCTACTGAGTGCTCCTCCTTTTGAATGGCTGTAACAGCAGTAGGGTGAACCCTGCAGAGACCCTCCTGCTCCATCAGCACGGGTGGGTGCAGGAGGAATGTATTCCTGTGAGGTGCTGCATGGATCTCATTCTGGAAGCTGGGTGATGCCTCGTTGGAGGGGGTGGGAGTGAGAAGCATCCTTCATTTGCACCACAAGAAGATGATGTGAGTGAGATGGGAGCAGATATGTTCAGTAGACAGTCACCTAACTCCAGTACCATTTTTTCTCTTCAGGAACACTCCCAAAAGACTCTGAATTTTGGCTGTAACTCTCTTTGGTCAGTTCTTCTGAGGGGGCCCACAGCAATTAATACTCAATAGCTGGTGAGCTCTGAGCCATCACTGAGTTCCTGACAGCCCTGTGTCTGTTGCCTGGAATGGGATTTCTCCTCTGGCATCTAAGCACTGTGCCCTTGAGTAATCATTCTGTAGATGGTCAAAAGCAGACCACTATAAATCGAAAAGGATAAAGATATCCATGCAGTGGTACTGAAAGCAGAGCAGTGGAGTGGCTTTGTTCCTGGGCCAGCTGTATGTGCACATGGAGCAGAGCTGTGTCCTGGGGACAGTTTGTATTGTCTAGACTGCAATAAGTGCAAGGCAGCTGGAACACAAGCACAGGGCCGTGGCCTTGCTGATACTTGCCTCTCTCTCTTGCTCCTTCCCAACAAGGTTAAGGGCAGCAGGAGGAATGTGTGAGGAAGGGATCGATGTCTGCCCGCAGTGTGGGCTCGGAGCAGATGAACTCCAGCTTTAGTTTCCAGTGCTGAAGTTAACCTTTGGGAGCACAAAAATGAAAATAAGATGTAAGCCATATCGGGCAAGTGTTCCTGGGCAGCTGCTGCCCTCATAACTGATCATGGCAACATCAATCAGGTGGGCATGGAGTGACTTCCCCGAGCAGAGCTGCCTCTTTCTACAAAGAGACCTAATCCAAAGCGTTGATTTTACAGGGCCACGAAGAGAAGAGTTTTGCAGAGGTGAACTGGGCTCTGCAATGGGGCTTTCTCAGCTCTGGTGCCCAGCTCTGATGCAGCTGTGAGCTGCAGGGATGTCCAGCTTCTAGGTGACCTTCATCCTGAGAGACCTGGGTTCCTTTGTCCTGGTGCCTTTTTCTCATCTGGGAGCTAAGGAACCCAGCCAGGCTTCTCCAGTCTTTGTATGTTCCTGCCCATTCTCAGCACAGATGCTTGCCTGGATACCACATGGGGAACTGGGGAGCGTGGGATGCTCTGAGCCCCCGCAATGCCCCCACAGCTCTGAGACAGAAGGGGACACTTTTTTCCATTCAGGAAGTCACCAGTTTGCCATTCACATGATAGGAATCAGAGCAGGAACATTTTGCTTTAGTCTAGTCCTCTGCCTGTGGTATTCTTCTGCAGGCCCGTGGGTGGTCACATGCTAAGCCAAAATCAAATAAATTAAAACCAAAAAGAAGGGCTGAGAACCACGGTGGTGTCTGGGTCCTGCATTCCCATGCTGGGCAGCTTTCCTTTCCTTGTGAAGTCTGGGCCAAACATGCCCGTGTGGCTGTGCCAGCGTTTCTCTGCAGGTCTCCTTTCTCTCAGCAAAGCTGAAATTTGGGAGAAAAAGCATGCAAAAACATTAAATATGAGCTTGCTGAGGTTGCCCAAGAGCAGGAAGGCCAGCCATGTGCCCCAGCTCAGTGTTCTCCCCACATCTGGAGAACCTCAAAACTTTTCCTCCTCTGTCCATGATCACATCCCATCTCTTCCCTTTCCATCCTTGCTCATATCACTCAGGCCTTGGAGAACACCTTACTGTCTTCTTACAGACTTGACAGACACACAGTGTCCCTTCTCTGGGCACTTCCAAGAAAGCTGTTCATATTTTGACATCTAAGCTGGATGTTTGTTTTCTTATCTTCTTTTTTTCTTCACAACAGCGTGACTCATGTCTTGCTTGTATCCCCTTACATGTGCCCATCACTGGTTTTCCATTCTGTGCTGTCCTCTGCTCAGGAACTCAGCCCTGTGGGACCTCGCATGCCTGACCCAGAGTGGTGCTGGTCTCACTTGCAGCCCTCAGCATTTCAGTCCAGCTTGTGGATGGGAAACCCGCAGCCACAAGAGGGGATCAGGCACTGGGAAAGAATGAAGCCCATTAACAGATGATGGTCCCTTCTCATCTCCTAATTACCGAACTCCAGGCAGACAATTAGTGTTAAGGCAGCAGTGCACCACCACTGGCCCATAGTTTTGTACCCACCAGCTGCATTCTGTGTTACTGCTGCCAGGCAGTGATTCCCACAGCTGTTAGCAAAAGCACATCCCAGAACATCGGAGCATTTCCCTCTGCTGCAAACCAGCAGAGGGGTTTGTGAGGAGAAAAGTCCTTCTGCCTCTTATCTGTGGGCTGAATTTGTGCACACATTACAGCTATTCCAAGCTGCATGGTCAGAGTCCAGCTCAGATTTTTCAAGTGAAGAAACACTGCACAAACATGCTTTCCTTCGGTGTTAACTTCCCAAACATGCATTGTAGGAGATGCATTTCTTAGACAATTCAGCTTACCTGGACCTAAGTGGGGTCTGAAATAAAACACCTTATGTCCTTATTAGATTCTCAAGCTGATGGACCCTCATTCCTGGCTACTTTTGGAGCCTGCTTTTTGTGTCCAACCTCCTGATGCATGGCTTGCTGCCTCTGCACCATTTGCTCAGATTAATGCTTCTCAGTCACTCCTATGCACTTCTACATACACACAGGGAGGAATCCCCAGCGGGTGGGTAATTGCTGGGGGAAGATAAGTTTAATGGACAATTACTGCACCTGGCACAGGGAACACAGGTGTCTGCTGCTCCATGCAGCTTGTGTCTTTCAGCAGAGCCCTTGCAGAATTCTCAGTGGGGCCAGGATGGCAATGTCCAAGCCTGGTGGTATTTGTGCTTCCCTGCCCTGCACAGGTCCCTGCTGCATCCCCACTATTGTTGTGATCTAGTGGGGTCCCTGCAGTGCTGGAGCTCTTGCATCTACCCAGATTGTATTACAGTAAGGGATTTCTAATTTATTTTTCTGATGGAGCTATTCTGGCTGATGGTCTTTATCAGATGACAACTTCCTTAAGGTGGATTTGGTGATTTTTCAGATGAGGCCACCTCTGAAGTGCTGCGGGATAAATCAATCTACGGGCATCTTGCAACCAGGTCACAACAGCTGCAGCAGCATATGCTCAGATTTGGATGTGAATAGGATTTTCTAACACAAACTGCATGAGTAAGTGTCTGACACAGCCTCAGTGCTGGACAAAACAAACACAGAGGGTGAGCAAGCAGTGGGCAGGGATTGCTTTAAAGCTGTGTTCTTCTGCTCATCAGCATCAGCATAGGAGGTGCAGTGGGTATGGTGAAATGGTTATGTCACATGTGGAAGCAGCAGGAGCAGTGATCAGCCATGGTGTCATCCCTCCTCCCAGTGAGACATGGGACAGCCCCTGCTGCTGTTCTTTGGGAAGTACAGCTCGTAAATGGCTGTGATATATGTTCTGCTGCATAGCTTCACGTCAACAGCAGATTTTGTCAGGAGTGGAGCTCTGCTGCTCAGCTGCATCCATCCCCAGGACAGCAGGAACCTCCCCAGGGGTCTTTTCTTCCCATGACTCTCCCCGTGCCTCAGTCATGATTTTCTTTACACCTCACTTCAATGAAAATTTCATTTATTGTAACTTCATCACCTTTGATTTCTGAAAGGTCTAATTATACCCATAAATACTTCAGCAGAAGAGTTATAATCAAACATCGTCCATTTAGCATCCACATATCTTGAAAGTCACTCTGCAACAATGACTCATCTCATTCCACATGCCAAAACCCGTGCCTTACATTTTTAATATCTGAAGTATTGATGTACTCAGAAAAGCTTGGCCACTGCACTAAGAAGTGTCATCAGATAACATTCCTGTTTGAGCACACGTATCAGCGCACACCAACTCATCCACTGGCTCAGTGGCTTCCAGCTCCCTGTCTCCTTCTCTGCTTCTATTTTTGCATGTGGATCGAGAAATGCTCTTGCTGCTGGCCCGCTCCACCACCTGTTTTACACCGATCTCGTTCATTGTTTCCTCTGCTGGGCACCCCAGACGTCCTTGGACGACATCTGCTTGCGGTGTCTGCTGCGGCTGGCACCTCGGCTGCCACGGGATTGCTCTAAAGAGGACTTCAAAGGCAGTTCTGCCTGGGAAATCCCCCAGTGCTGAGTTAACCTGCACGGTGTTACCTTCCCACCTTCGGACCCAGCCGTGCTGTGTTCTCTTAGCAAGGCGATGGGGATATGTTTCTGTGTTTCTGTTCCAGCAGCACACTTTGTATCCGTATTTGTGGGAGAAGCAGCTGAAGGAGTATTCCAGGCTTGTTTATTAGCCTAGGAAGTTAATCTGTTTGATGCTGCCTGATGACATTTCATTAAGCATTAAACTCCTGGACCCACTCTTGCCTAGACAAATAAAGGAAATAAGAACCAGTGCATTAGGCTGAATCTTATCCTACTGTCTGATGCTCTCCCTAACTCGAAGCTCTGCTCTTCTAAATCAAATTTATTTCAAATATGATTAAAATTATTGACCTTACATAAAGCTCACCCCAGCACAAGGCTGAGGGCTTTGAAATGAAGCCTTTCCTTAACTGCAGCCTTCAATGCAGACGGATGGCTAAAAGCCTCCGGCTGTTTCTTTCTGAGCTGGAGGGGCTGGATGCCAAGAAGAGGTTATGGGCTCTTGGGTCTGCACAGAAAGTTCTGCTTTTTTGCTCAGATTCATCCGGCCCCAGCTGGCTTGCATCACCTCCAGTGGTTTGCAAGGAGTACTTAGTTCCACTATTTGTAAACCATCTTTTCATCCCCAAGGAAATTCTCCCTCAACATGACCTTTTTCCATATATATACAGATCACACAGGCTCAGGATGAGCTGTAACTCTGCACACTCCATCAGGGTTTCCCCAGTCTCCCTGAAGTCCCATTGGTTTCCTTTGCTGGGGGAAGCCACCAATACAAATAAATCATTTTTTGTGCACTGATGTAAAAGCCTATTAACAAATGACCAAACTGGGGGCAAACCCCACAGCTACCCGAACAGAATGCTGTTCTTCCTGGTTATCATGACATATTTTTTCCATGTATTTCTTTTTCCTCAGTGCTTTGCAGTTTGTCATTCCCCAGTGTGGTGAATGACATGCTTTAGTGGACATGGTAGGTTTAGGTTGATGGGTGAACTTGGTAATCGTAAGAGTATTTTCCAATCTGCCTATTTCTGTGATTCCTGCCATTGCCTTGGCCAAAGTGTGGCTCCACGCTCTTCCTTGGGCTGCCCTTCCCTGTCCTAGCTCACTAGCTATCACTCAATTAGCACACATAACTCAGTGACTGGTACACATGAATAATACTTCTGATGAATGCCCGGGCTTGCAGGGCTCAACTCAACCAACCTCATGCAGCTGCTTTCCCATGAGGAGCATGGGAGCAGTTGCTATTACTTACAGTCAAATAAAAACAGCACAATGTGGTCATGTCAACTCCTTCACAAAGACAGGAAGCGAATTATAGCAACAGCAAAGCAATCTCAAGATAATATGACTAGCTACAAATTAATTGCAATTTCAAGGTAGTTGACTTTCCTTTACAAATGCCAAAGAAAGCAAGAGACGCTCTGGAAAGCAAATGATACCTTGTCAGTTATGGAAGCAGAATGAGCAAAGCTTTTGTTTGGGCAGGCTTTTGTTTGTTTGGTGTTAGGCTAGAATGTTTTCATCCAGTTTCAGTTAATAAATCAGTGATTGCAACTTCATGCTCACTCTGCCTATGTATCATCCAGCTTGCATATTGCCTGGGAGCCCAGCTCTAGCTCTAGCATCTTAGGACCATTCTGTAGTTTCTTTCTCTTTTAAATATGTCCTAAACACCCAAGCATTGCACCCACATGTTAGTACTTGTGTACAGCATACAAAACTGCTCTCTGGCTGTGTTATTTCTCCTAGCTGAGGAAGAGCAGAGGCTTGCCCCAACAGATCCATCATCTGCTTCCTGAATTGCACTGCTAGGAAGTGGCTTTCCTTCCGAGCTCAAAGCCATGATTCATGGTCAGCACACGGTCCATCTGCAGCTGGCATACACATAACTGAGGCTCTCTTACCATGAGGATGCAGGTTCTCCCTCTTGTCTTAGGGAGACCTCAGCTGAACCAGCCCCTCACCTAATGCAGCAGCAGTGCCTAATGTGGGAGTGACTAGGCACACCCAACTGCTTCTGCCCTCATTTAAAACAGCTGACTTGCAGGGCAATTAATTTTCACTTTGCATTAGGTGTCTTCAATCTGTTGAAGCAGAACTGTAACTTACTGCATTCAATGGCTTCTGGATGGTTCTCTTCTGCTTTCTGCAGAAAATTAAAAAAGAAGGACAAAATGTTGTTTTAAGGTCCCTGATTTTTAACTCTATGAGATAACAGCATGTTTGATGGGATTACTGTTACTAGAGCTGTGCTGCAGAAGTGCCCCATTTCCACTATGAAATCTTAGAATCCCCAAGGTTGGAAAAGACCTCCAAGATCATCCAGTCCAACCATCCATCTATCACCAATAGTTCTCACTAAACCATGTTCCTCAACACAACGTCTAAATGTTCCTTGAATACCTCCAGGGTCGGTGACTCCACCACCTCCCCAGGCAGACCAGGAGCAAACATCTCATAAGGCCATTTGAGAATGAATCTTCAATGAATCTGAGTTTCCTTTACACTTATTTTCCATTTCACAGCTCTGAAGCTGAGAAGGTTGGAGGACTGTTCCTCCCTGTGGCTCCCTGAGCCATCCTTCTGAGCAGCAGCCACAGGGAAATCCCAATGCAGAAAAATATGGAACCAGGGAGGCCTCAAACATTTCCAGTTTGTGCCTCCGCAGCTAGAAGCTCCAGCTTGGTGGGTGTGAGGACACTGGTTTCAGGAAAACCCCCATGCCCTGCTTCTGATGCACTGTGCAGCCCAAGACGTGCTCTCTTACTAAGGCAGGCTGGAAGGAATCTGAACACCGAGTTAATGAAGCCTGTGTTTTGCCTCTTCCTGCTCTTTTTTTCCCATCTTGTCTGTGTCTCTCTGCTTGGGGTGTGGCGCTCCATTTCCCCCCTCCTAAGCCTTTATTAACACTATGCACTTTAATTAAGTTATCCGTCAGAGTCAGAAGCTTAACAAGGTTTGAAGAAAAGAAGTGAGCTCCTGGGGACACCCACCAACAAATCCTAGCACTGAGATGCGTGCTGATGATTTCATGGCTACTCTCACTTCCAGGATTGTGCCCACATAGGCCATGCTGCTCTGCTCCATTTCTGCCTCGGGGCCCAGAGCATCACCCCCACCCGAGGCAGGCAGGTGGCAGACCCCATAGCAGATCCTTGTAGTAGGAAGGAGGCCTCCAGGCTGCTCCTTAACAGAGACAATCACATTTTGATGGCAGTGTTTCACCGTGCAGCTCCAGTGCTGTCATTACATTTTGCTGAGTGCTCCCTTTATGCTGCTGTCCCAAGCTACTGCCCAGACAGCCCTCAGCCATGCACATCATCTCCCCATCTTATTACACGGTTATCATCTTGTTGGATATAAATATGCTATTCCAGAGACTGCTACTGTTTCACCAAGAATGAATGCATTTACAAAGTGAAATACTTTACAGTCTGGTATTGCTGGCAGTACTTTTCCACAATCCTATAATTAGATGGGTCCCAACCAAACTATGTGTAGGAGTCTGGCTAGGACTGCAAATAATAGATTTAGTCTCTAGATACCCTTCTGCTAACTGGGCACGGAGTATTTTTGCTGCTTAGTGTGATTAGTGGTTCTTGGTGCACACCCAGAGCTCTTCCACGTCAGCCCACCTCCTGCTCGGTGTTTGCCCTCTGCATTGCCTTTATTAATTGTCTGACCTCGGAGTAAGTTACTGGAGAAACAGTGGAAGTCTGAGTATAATCAGCCTGAAGCTGCCTGGCGGGACATCTTGCTGCTAATATTTGACTTCCTGGGCAGTACTGTGCTCTGAATCTCTCAGCAGAAGGATGCTGCTGCCGCCACTTTTTTTCCACTGCCTTTGTGGCTGATGGAAATGTCCAAATCCAACACAGAAAAGCATCTTTCATAGTCTGGACCCAGATAACTGCAGTGAAACTGTATCCCACAAAGCAGCCTGGCCAAAGGCTTTCCAGGAGGATGCCAACATTCTGATTTTCCTGGAGAAGTGAGGCCAGCCCTTGCAGTGATTCCGTGAAATATACTCGGCAGACCAACACCACTCTGACCTTGTCAGCTCTCCCCAGCTCTAATTTTCCATGTTGAAGATTCTCTGAAATGCCACTTATGTCCTGGACACCATAACTACTCTTCCTTTTCATGCATTTCTCTTGGATGCGTGGCCTTGGGCCAGCACCTGCGGTCTGTACCTCAGGGGAAGGAGGGGGATGCCAAAGAGGTTGTGGTGGAGGTAGTATCAGTGGTATGAGTGCTTCATCCTGAGGGGCTGATGGCTCAGAGCACTGGATTTGTGATATATCTGATAAAAAGCCCCATCTGCTCCATCTTTATTGCTGGCCACTAGAAGCTGTTGGGATTAGTGCACATTACAGCCTCCCTGTAGCTGGAGGTTTTATTGCCTGCATTTTACTCCTGGTAGTTCAGCTTATGGTGCAGAACTGGATGTGAGCAGCATCCCTGGTTTTATGGTTGAAGGCAGTGAAGTCACACGAAGCACCTGACAGCAGGGCAGGAGAATGCTGTTATGGACTGTGGTGTTATCAGGGACAGCAAAGTTGGCCAACTCACTGGAGAAACATATTTGACCTTCAGAGTACTGAGTGTTGGCACTGGAAACCAAAGACTTTACTGCTTTGATTGGGAAATGACTGCACTGAATGTCCAGTTCACCCAGTCCCAGGGGCTTGCGTTTTAGCACATGCTGGTGATAAATGACTGTCAGTGTTATTCTTCTCTTAAATACTTACAGGAATTTCTTAATGCAACACTTTGCAGTTCTCCATGCCCTCTTCCAAACCCTGTCCAGAAAAGGAGGGACATTTGCCACCTCATGTAGGTAATGAAGGCAGGGAGATGCTGACTTGCCTAACATAAGACATGAAGTCTGCTCTGGAGTGCAGAGCCTTGGCTTTGGTTTCTAGCCCTGGGCCCCTGCATAGTGTTTCCTTGTTCTCATGGTGCCTGAAAGAGGCTGTATGTCTTAGTACATGGAAAAAAAAAAGGAAGAAGGAACACTTTGGCCTGTCAAGTGCTATTTGCCGTGGCCCAGCACTGGGTCATGAATCTCCTCGTTCAGAGGCTCCCTGTGCTGCGCGTCTGTCTGTTGTCTAACACAGTGGGTAATTAGACCCAGTTGGGATATTTTGGATGTGAAAATTATGCAAATATAGTTGCTACTACTAATCAAAATGGTTTAAAAAATAGGCAAAGACCTCCCGCTGTCTAAAGCAGTTTTTCATTTGAGGCCGAGGAGTTTCAGGAGAAAGTCCAACAATTCACTCAGCCTTCTCTTTCAGCTTACCTAATCATCTCCTCTGGGAAATCAAGAAAAACATTTTCCAATCATTTTTATTTAAGTTTTTGTAGATAAAAGAGGGCTTATTCCCAGCCTAGATCTGTCAGTTGTTCCCCATCTCTCCAAAACCCGTTCTCACTGCTTGGGGCTGGCTGCAATCAGGCTGGGAGCAGAGTGCTGCTGGTGGGTGACGAGGCAGCTCAGGGGGAACAACAGAACCACAGAGTGCTCCGTCTGCTCTCTGCTCCCAGTCATCCTATGGGCAATGGGAGCAGGTTTCGACCAGTGACACGCTGCTTTAGAAATCCCAGACGAAAATAGCTATAAAAATAGTTGGATTGGAAAAATGTTGAGCGTTTAGATGTTGGAAGATGAAAGATTGAGGTTCACAGTCTAGGATGTATAATGGGATTCACCACAGATCCACTGGCGCAGCAGCTCAGTGTCACGTAGCTGCTTCTTTTTTTAATGTTTTTTTTTTTTCTCCAAACTAGTGGCAACACCAACTCTTGCTTGCGTGTCCCCTGCTATCACTTAAAGTCTTGAAGAGTAAATCAATGACTACTTAATCCCTGGAGATTTGTTCCTGTCAGAAGTAGAGTTTCACAATGGTGTAACCTATATTCCAGAGGAAAGCAGAACTGCAATTTTCAGATAGCTATTAACATAACTCTGACCAAGTATCCCTGCTTTGCAGGGAGTCACATACAGATGAGACCTCTTAACCCACAGGAGCTGAAGAGATGAGCAAATCCAGCCAGTTCCCAGACATTCAACATGGCATATTCCACACTGCAGTCTTCTCATAATTTTATTTACAATTTCCCATCGATGTTTTCTCCAGGGCCTTGTATTTTCCATTTTTGTCAGGATAGATAATGATTGCAGTCACTTCCAAACTTCTAGCATCAAAATGACACAGATGTAAATAAGGCTCATAAATCTCATGACCCTTCGTGGTCAAGGGCAAAAGTACTGTAGAGCTGTTCTTTGAAAACAGGATGAATACTACTGATCTGTGTGATTCTTGGAGCCCCTTGTGTCACTTACTCACCATGGAATGTGTCTGTCCTACACGATGAGAGAGAGGGTGCATGAGCAAGGGATTAATGGAACTGTAGAACCATCCAAATGGAAAGGATCTTCAACATCACCAAGCCCAACCATCAACCTGACCTTCCAAGTCCCAACAATAAACCACAGCCCCTAGTGCTACATCCACTCATCGCTTAAACACCCCCAGGGATGGGGACTCCACCCCTCCCCAGGGCAGCCTACTGCAATGCTTGAACTACCTCTGGGGATGAGGAAACCAAGGAACTGGTTTCCCTACCAAGCGCACTGCGTGGGTTTGGTTATTACATGGGTATATCCCCACAGCAGGAGGTTGGAACTGGTTGAACTTCGAGGTCCCTTCCAACCCAAGTTTTCCGTGGTTAGATTCTATATTTCTCTGGCATCTCCTCTGGAATCAAACACAAAACAGGCAGGGCAATGTGGGAGGGATGCCTCCAAGACTGCAGAGCACAAAATACCAAAGCCCTAGACGTGGTAGTTCTACCATGCCACAATTCTCCCTCCGTGCAGCTACCCAGCAAGCTGCAGGAGCTGTAAGTATCCCACCACTGTGTGTTATTTGTTAGCAACATCTCCTAAATTGCAGAATAATTAAAGGATACGTTACATGATATTTGTGCCTGGCAACTCAACAGAATCACTTTCACAGCTGTTTTTACATAATGCTAGCTTTATTTACAAAGAAACTGAAACAGCTGTGAAACTGCTTTTCATGTTGTCTGGCTTCACCTTAATCCATAACTAGGACACTGATAAAAATCCATTTTTCTCCTTTTTCCTATGAATAAGTTCTGGAAGGTGACACGCTAGCAGTGCGCTCGCAGGGCACCGTGCAGGAAAACCATTGGCTGCCCAAACTTCTGCAGCTCTCTCCTTCGTACTTTTGTAAAGGAAGATGACCAGTTTGTAAAGTTTGCGTGGTGGTTTACTGGCTGGCAGGAATTCACCCACAAGTTTCTGCTGGATGCATCTTGCAAACATTTTTTTTATGATTATAATTTCTACTGGAACTTTTCAGGTTTTTTTCCAAGAGCTGCTACGTATTCCAGTACATTTAGAACACAGATGGTTTTCCTGGTAACTGCCTGAACCAGCTGCTCACACCTCCACACCTTGGTGGGGTGGGTTGTCCTCTCCTGTGGGGCTTTCACCTGCCTACTTTGTTTCCCCAATGATCCCCCCCTCGGATTGCTGGGGTCTGGACACTGAACCTTTGCAGACATGAGCTGGAGATGTTTTGGGGGCTGCTGTGGTTCCAGGAGTGCACAAGACTAAGCCACAGCAGAGCCATGGATGGGCCCTGGGCAGCCTGGGCTTGTGGGGGGCACCCAGCCTATGGCAGGGGGTGAGCCTGGATGATCTTTCAGGTCCCTTCTAACCTCAGCCATGCTATGATTCCAGGATTCTATGACTTGATAGGTCAGGCTGCTGCTTGGACCTTGAAGATCTTTTTCAACCTAGATGATAATACTATTTCATTTAGTGGCTCTAACTCATGTTTAATATGTAATGCAGACCATCATCAGTAGCACTCAAGCAGACGTGTGAAGGAGTGATGCCAGCACCCTTTGTCACATTTAGAGTTTTCTGGAGAGGTCCTCGCTCTTATGTAATATGGAGGAAGAGCTTATGCTGTGGATTTAACTGCTCTTACACAGTCTCTCTGATGGGAAGCCAACGTTTTATAATTCTAGAATTGTAACTGCTAGTTCTTAAGAGCCTTAAAGGGCTTCAGTCTGCTTCAGTGCTTAGCATCCGAAGTCCTTAATATCCTCAGAATGTACCCTTCACAGCAGTGAGTCTCCTTCTCTGGAGACGTTCCAGACCCACCTGGATGCCGACCTGTGCAACCTGGGCTGGGAGCTGCTTTGGCAGGGGGCTGGACTCAGTAATCTCTGGAAATCCCTTCCAACCCCTACAGTTCTGTGATTGTGTGAGATGTCTGCCCTACTGAGACAATGAGCTGCGACCATGTTTGGTCCCAGCGTGATGCTTCTCCTGCCTCTCACTCTGGCCCACAAGACAGGAGTCCTGCAAAAACATGAAGCCAGGATGGAGGAATGCAGTGCTTAAGGAGCAGTGCTCCTCTACAAGTGGCTCCAAAGTTTTTGTCTTCTTTCATGCTATCCAATTTGTATTCTTGACTCAGCCATACATTAGGGTTTAGAAGATAATCTACATGTAATGGTGAGAATCAAACTTTCTTTTTCATCTCATTGTCTCCCTCGCTGTCAAAATCTTATTTTATGCCTTCCTCCTGCAATCCATCTTAATAGCCACAGTGGCACAGGTAATATATCTCTGTGCCTGAAGAACTGAGGGGCACTTCAATGCTCATATCTACGTCTTTGTGAGACATCTAAGAGCAGAATGGAGAAATATTGTCTCCAGGCAGTATCTCACTTATTGTCATGCGTGGAAGCTAACTCTATAAACCAAAGCCAACGTTCACTGTTAACATCAAACAAAAGAATGCCCCCAACACACTGGCCAGCCCAGTTTGCCTTATCTGGGTTTATCATCCCTCCATGTGAGGCTGTGCAAGATTTTCTTTATTCCAGTTAGGAAGGAATTAAAATGACTTCTTGCCAGTGTAAGATTTGGTAAATAGGGGTCTGGCAGCGCCTGGCTGCGATTCCTCCTGAGATGTCATGGCAGACACACACATCTGTGCCAGAAGCAATGGGTCTAGCTGATAAAATACAATTCAAACAGAATCGTATCTGAAAATCACTAAACTGAGCAACAGAAATAGCACGCCCTAAATACATTTTCCATTATTTCCATACATAGTGACGCTCAGTATCAGAAATTGAGTTTTCACTATCATTATGATCTCGACTAACAACTCTCTGACTTCAGACATTTTAGCTCACAAAGGCCAACATAAATTCCAGCACTGAAACAAGCCATGGTTCTGAGGATGTTGAGGAGAAAGATATGCACGAGCAGCCCGATTTTGTCACAACTCACTGCATTTTTGTGAGAGCGTGAGAAGGGAGAGAGATTTCTGAAAGGCTCTTGTGCACTGAAATTACAGGCTGCTCCTTGTTAAGTTAGGTGGTCTGGCGGTGGCGAACGAGCTCTGATTGTTGTTACCCCTAACTGTTATATTTCAGAAGACAGATATTGCGGATGAATAATGTATAAGCTTGAAATCACTTCTCAAGGTACTTGAAGCTCTTGGCTGAGATGCAAAGCGCAGCGCAGCATATTGCTTAGATTGCCTTCAAAGTGTTCTGCTTTATTGTTCTGAAACTCTGTATAACCATTTCCCTTCTAACATCACTTTGTATAAATCACACCTTCCAGAAGCGACGATGATTTGTATGAATGAAACTGCTGCAGAGCCTCTGCCTTCCCACCGCCGTGAGCCCAGGCTGTGACACCCAGGAATTTTCTTAGGCTGAAGTCATGTCAGGGTGTTACCACAAAGGCTGATTCCTCCCCCTGCTCGCTACTGAAAGGTAATGGCTTATCGATCCCCCACAGACGGATCAGGCAAGTGTGCTTTGTGACAAATGTGGAGACGTACGAGCCTGAGTGCTCTGGGCACCACAGTGCTTGCTACCTGAATGGATTTTTCACCCAAGTTTTCTTTAAATGGCTCCAAGAGTATCCTTCAATATTCTCCAGGGGAATATTGGTGGGAGATTCAATACCACCATAGCCAGACCACCAACATCAACCTCTGATGTCATGGTTCCACCCCTTCCCAGATCTCATTTAAGGGTTGGCAGTGAAGGCAAGGGGATCTTGCTGGAGATTCCTGCCTACCTGAGCCCTTCTGAAGGTGAGCAGTTTCTTTCCTTTGTTTCTGTGCCCACAGCTCTAGTATTTGGGCAAGTTCCCACTTGCTGTCATTGCTGTGCTTTCCATTGTGTTACACAGCTTTAGTAAAATCCCTTGATGGAAGTACTACCAAGGTAAAGCAAGTCAAGGTCTCTGCTATATGCTGGTGAAAAGCTCCCCTTCCATGTTTCCAAGAGACATACTTCCTGTCCCATCCTTTTGGATTTGGCTCTGGAATGTTTTAGGGTACTGTCTGATGGGATATAGGCTCAGCTTGTTTCCCACATGTCCCCAGAATAAATATATAAGAAAAGTGATTTTAGTAGATCAAGGGAAGATGAATGTAGCAGTAAATAGGCAGAGGTAGAGGAATGTCTTAGAGAACCACTGTTCTCTGATCTTGACTCTCTCATCAATACTTTTCTATCTGCAGTGCTGGGGGGATATCACTCCTAATGTCCTGAGGTGGCTGAAACCACACATCACATCTTTAATCTCTGAGCTGGCAGCTCAGCAAATGATTTCTCTATTGGTCTTTATAACTGTTAATTGTCAGCAAACAGAATCTTTATCTATTTCTCACTCTAAATTACGTGACTGATGACGGGGCTGGTGTCTGTACAAAGATGAAGCTGATGGCTTTGATGGTGTGAAGATGGTGAATAGTGCTATCTGTTGGCTTTTATGTATTTCAAAAACAGCTTTTCTCCAGATGATCTTTTGAGACTGTCTAATCTCCTCCTGTATAGTTGAGGTAACATTGACATTGTAGCACAAAACTTAATTTCCAAGGTGTGGTGACCCTTAACCACATAGCGTGAAGAAAAAAATATTGATAGAAAACAAATTGCAATGTGGAACAGTTGGGAGGGTTTGCAAAACTGTGATTCTTTGTAAAACATTAGGGCACTGACAACAAATACTGAGTTTCCAATTAACATACTCTCCATTAATCATGGCCAGTGAAGTGCTCGTGCATTCTGTGCAGCCGCAAAGAAGAGTGGGCACAGCTCATCCACAATCAGCAGAACATCAGGTTCAGCACTCGCCCCTACACCAACAAAGGCCTTCCCACTTCTGGCTGATATGGTCTGGGGGAAACACTTGCTACCACATCTCGTGCCCTGCCTGCTCTGAAGCTAATCTGATTTTCTTGGCCTGGCTTTGGGTGATTTATTCAAAGTATTCTGCACGAGTTCCCATGTGAATCAGTGTTTTTGTTACCACCACCAGAAACGCCAATTATACAGCTGTTGGGCTTTAAGCTGGAGGTGGGAGCTGAGTGTTTGGCGACACAACTGAAGGCTGGAGCAGATGATTTGAGTCTCCTTCCCCTCAGAGGAAGCTTGTCTGAACACTGTGTCCCTTCAGCATTCCTTTTCTCTCAGGGAAGACCAGGTTTGGTGCTCTCCACCTCCAAGTGTTTGGGCCAAATTTGAGAAGAACTGGGCACTTCTCCTTCCCTCTGGCTGTGCACCCTCCCAGTGAGGGTCAGAGTTCCTTGGTCACATCATAGCTCTGCACCTCACAGCAGGGCTGGTGGGACCATCAGTACGTTGACTACAGAAGGGGTCTGCTGGTGTGTATGGAAGCACTCAGCCAGGGGACATTTTCCTTTACTGACTGCACATTTTGTCCTGGCAGCACTGTGTTGGACTCCCATTGTTGGTGTCATGAATTCAGCTACTTTCTGGCTGCTGGTAGCCCGAACAACAATGCCCATTCCAAACAGGGATAAAGGGGAATTGGCTTTCCCTGGTGGCCTCTGCAGTACTCAGCAGCAGGACAGCTTTCCTTCAGTGCCAGTCCTTGAACTGTGGGGCAGGTAGCAGGGCTTCAATGTGATTGAAGCACTTTTCTTCCTTTTCTTTCATTCCAGCATTGTCTACAACAATTTCTCAAACAGATGTGAGAGCAAGTAGCTGAATCTCAGCTGTCAGAGCTGACTCTGTACCTATACGTTGATTTATAGCAGCTTAAAATCTGGTTTTACACCAAATGTATTAAAAACATTAAAAAAAACAAACAAACTGTGGGATCTGATCCTACTAATCTTTAATTGTTTCAATGAACTATGGTAGGATTTTTTTACCAGTAGTTTTATTCTGTCTATCTTGTCTGAGATGTGTTGCACAACTTTGCATGTAAGAAATCTTTCACTGCAGACCAGGCTATCCCAAACCCAGGGTAATTAGAACAAATCAAATTAATACATTTCCTATGAGGTAGCCCTCCAAACTTTTTTACAGCAAAAGTGCTTTAGGGTGGAAGACATGGGCATGTCTTTATCCAAAGAAGAGCAGTGTAGAGCAATACCAAGGTAACTGAAAACACAATTGCTCTTAGAGCAAACACCATGCATCAGGGAGGTATATGGAATATATGGGGAAGCACTCAGCTGTGTCCTAGGCACTGGATGAACTGGCAGCTTTTATCCAGAACCTTCCTCACCTAAGAAGAGACATTCGAGCAAATTTTGCATCTTGAACTCACATGGCAATTATGCAAGGAAGAGTTTACTCTTGGAAAAGCATTCAAAGATGCTGAAGGGAGAGGAAGGAGAAGAGTGTATGAGGATGAAGCAATTCCATGGCTTTAGACACAGAACTGTGGTAGGGATAGTCAACAGCACAAACCTGAGCTCAGGGAGTGCTGGAACACCACTCCCACTCATGGGATTTGGGTTTGGGTAGCCCTGTGTGGGGCTGAGAATTGGACTCAGTGGTCCTTGTGGCTCCCTGCCAACTCAGGATATTCTGTCATTCTATGATTTTGTACGGGGAAACTGTGTTCAAATGTTTGCTGATGCAGTTGGTGCCCAGGTGACACGACTGGAGGTGCCAAGAGAACTGGGGACGTCAGGCAGGAAGCATCTGTCATTGAGTGCTCAGCAGAACATGAGCAGCAGGTTGGGCTACACCTGTGCAAACGAACTTGATATAGTGATCTGCAGAGATGTACGTGTGTATCTTTGCTGCCCTGAGAAGGTCAGACACAAATCCCTTGTTTTCTCAGATAAGACTAGAATTAGCTTGGGTGTTGGTGATCACAGCGGAAGGGAGGTGGGTACTTGGAGCTTCGACCAGAGGGTGGGGGAAGAGAGGACTGGGACCTGACTTGGTCCAGCTGTGCAGCTCTGCAGCCTTCACAGCAGACTCAGAACTGCAAAGGCATCAGTAAGAAAAAGAAAGAAAGGAGGGACACAGGTCCATTATCAATGCTTTTCCATGCTTGATTTATGTCCACTGAAATGGCCGGAAACCAGCTGGGGATGGAAACTGGAGATGTTTGGCCTCTGTTTGTGCTGGATATTTCCTGTCTTTTGCTGTGTTTTCCCTCTGTGAAAGATTGCTTTTGGCACAGGCAAACTACAACATGTACCGAAGCACTAACATTAGGTACACTGCCTGCTGCTGGCCTCCCTCTTTCTTTCTCCCCCTGTTTTGGGATCCACAGACATGCATTTAGCAAAATAACATTGTCTCTCGTCTATTTTATAACATTTGTACCTGGCTTAAAGAGTGCTATTGGCACAAGTCAAACATGCTTCTTTGGGCCCTGATGTCAGCCCACCCGTTCTGAGATCCAAAGCACTATTTGATGATTTTCCTCAAAAATTCCTTATTTTCTCCCCTAAGAATAATGCAACATTCTGTGAATTGGTACTCAACGGGGACTTTTGCGACCACTTCAAAACACTTCAGCCAATGTGACATGACACAGTCACTTAGATACACTCCTCGTGGATAAGCTACTGCCAGGACAACGCGACAGACTTATCCAGTGCAATTAAAACTGAACATTCACAGTGACAGACCCATTACAAATTCTGTTTGCTCCTCACCACTTCAAAGCAGCAGCAGCTTGATGTGTGTGCAGACTGCTTTTGGAGCTGGTTGCTAGAGGAGGCACCAATGACCTCTACAAACGTCAATGGAAACCAGACGTGTGTCCTCCTGGAAAACCACCTACCCACCAGCAGCAAAATGCCTGAAATGAACACTGTGGGCACAGAGGGAGAAGGAGGATGGGGCATAGATCTGAAAATAAGGGATACAGGCTGTATGATGGGATGCTTCCCCATGTGGAATTGCAGCCGGGCTGCTGCAGGGGCTCAAGAGGAGTGGAAGAGAAGGTGGTGTGTCCTCAGAGAGTTACAGATGGTTTGGCTGAGCTGGAGGATGGAAAAACCAACCTGCGTCCCTGCAAGGAAGAGTCTAAAGGATGAACACCTGGAGCTGCAGCTATAAGACTGTGTGCTTGAAGGCGAGCACTCAAGCACTGTGACAAATGTCACCACTGGCTTCCTCTGCTACATGCACAGGTGGGCACAGGGCAGCACAGGAGATGCTAAGAGCTTTGTGTGGTACATCAACGGAGAAAAATGGGATCTGTGGTCCCTCAGGATCAGAAAGTGACAGCTTAAGTCACATTGCTTTTTTTTTTTTCCCTATGTCTGCAGTAATATGTAGTGTTTGGAAGTGCTAAACTCTGCTGTGAATTCACACACACATCTGGAGATGTGCACTATAGGACTTAGCAAATCAAGGGTATGCCCAAAGGAGAATGGATACAAGCTCATTTCAGACAGCGTGATCTGCTGCTGGGGAGAAAAACATGGAAGGAGAAATTGATGAAAAGAGGATTATTAGCTCTGCCCAGCTTCTCATGCAAGAAGAAAACCTTTAATTTAATCCCTACGAAGCTCTGGTAACAATAGATGTATGCAATATATAATAAGCCTTAAGGAATACTTTTAAGATTTATGTGGTGTACTGAATTCATCAGCACAGAGATTAGGTTAAGGCAGTTTTCTCCTGCATTTAGCACAGGAGCTGGGGCTGGGGGTAATCGAGTATGCGTCCTGTTAACCAGGATAGATGTTGGAAAACACAGAGATGCAGAGTAAGCCTGGCAATAAAAGGGGAACTTTGAGAGGCATTTGGAGTCCCTCGCGAAAAGGAAAGAGTGGAAAAGAAGAGGAAATAAACTCAGGAGAAGCTATTTCCCCCGGCTCAGCAGCGTGTGCTCCAGTGCTGTGCAGGAAGCCCATCTTCAGAGCTCGCAGACTGCTGCAGATAAATCACCTGCGTTTCCTGCCCGGGCTCTGGCCAGCTGTACAAGGACATAAATAAGTTGCTCTCCACCAGCATCCTTTGGAAAAAATTAGTCATTTCCACTTGAAAGGACACGGACAAAATAGGAAAACAAATGAGAAGTAGGTTGCGGAGTAGAGATGGTGGCCTGTGGGATTGTGAGATGTCTTCTGAGCTGGGTACAGAGGGCTCTCCCACATATCCATTTGCTGAAGTGAATGTAGCATAACATTTTGTTCTTGGGACAGTGCTCTTGACCCCAGTGTTCAGCTGCTGTAAACAGCATTCAGCATTTATGGGAAAAGGCAAACAACAGCCTCATAGCTACATGTGTCACTGACTGCAGTGGAAACTCGTGATGCTGAACTTTAGGTGTGAGATATATGTCAGGCTAGTGTTTAATGTATAGAAACACATCCTCATGATACTGAATTTGCAGCTGCAGCCAGTGTAAAAAGTATATGATCATTTATCAAGCTCCATGTGTTCAAAGGGTGGCCTTAAATACTCAGCAGAATTTTCATTTTCTAGATCAGCCATGAAAGCTTTCCCTATGGGGTGGGACGATCAGGACAAATTTGCAGGAGAATTTACCATCTGACTTACAAGTAATGTACCCGAGTTCAACAGAAGCAGAGAGAGCTATTAAAAGAAAAAAAGCACATAGAGAAACTTGCATTGGGGTGATGGAGGAGAGGCTGTTATGTCTGTGTGCAAGGACACGCTTGAACAAGACTTAGTGCAGCAGGTAACAAAGTAGAGCTAACAAGAAGCAAAGGCACTGCGTATTTTTGATATATGCTTGTACAGATGATACTGACTGCTTTGTTTTTGGTTTTGAGTCCAATCACCTTTGAGGGGGGATTTCACACTGAGTTTGACAAAAGTCATGAGCCAAATCGAAACCATAAAATATAACCACAGCCCTGATTCACGTTTGCATTTGTCAGATTATTTTCTCTTTATGAGGCTTCTGCAGAAGCAAGGAAGAGCCTTAGTTCAAGCTACCTGTGGAGGAGAGTCACACTGAGCAGATCCAAGAACTGACAATGACAGCAAACATGGTAACCAGACTAAGTGTGAATGGTAACCAGACTGAACAGTAATGTCAGTGGAAGTAATGCAGCTTATTAAATGGGTATGGAGTACACTGAGGACCCAGTGGCTCTATACAGACAGATACTGGAGTTGAAACTACTGCAGAAGGGCAGTAATAATTTTGGACTCGGGAAGCAAGTAACATGGCAATTAGAGAATCTAATTAGTGAGGATCTTTACGTAATTAAATTAATGTAGTCATTCTGGTAAAATGTCACATTAACATTTCATTGACATTCATATTTACTAATAAAACAACAAGGTTAAGCAGAGATGCATTATGTTTTCAGGATACAACACACTGTATAGGAATTTTCTTTTTGGTCATTGCTGCTCTCCACAGACAGGGCACAGAGTTTCACATCTGAATACCCACATCATCCTTCTTCTGAGAGCAGCTGTGATTAGATTTTTGGAGATCAATGAGGCCCTAAGCATTCTGTGTGTCTCAAGTGCATTGCAATGGCCAGCTGGCATATATTTATATATTCATAATATATAGGTTGGAGAAGACCTCTGAGATCATCAAGTCCAACTGCCAACCAAGCCCCATCATGCCCAATCTTAGCATGACTTGTGGTTTTGGCACAGCAGGACCTGCTGCTCCAGGGCCCAGGGGACAGGGTAAGGGGGCACCCAGCCCACACAGGGGTTCCCAGTGATCCCTGTTCTCTGATCTGCAAAAGCAGATTTCTCTGTGGAGCGGTGTAGAGAAGCAGTGATATTTTCACTGCTTCAGATGTCATTTCAAAGTAATGTGAATCTATTGTGTGGTGAGATTAAGCCCTACGGTGAATGAAAACTAAAGGAGCGTCTCTAAATCCACCTGAAGGGAGCTGGAAAAACACTCTGAAGTTACAGTAAATGTAAGCCCCACTTTAATATGCATGTGTTTCATCTCTCATAACTAGATCCAACACCGAGAAAAATTATAATGGGCTTTGAAAACAGACTTTGGCTCTTTCAGAGCCCATATGACATATCTTTATCACATAACCCTGTCTCTGCACTCACCTTCTGCTGCAAAAGTTGAATGCTATTCATTTAGAAACTGATATTTTATTTTTCTTTCCCTGTGCACTTATTTCAACATTCAAATAGGTAATGGGGATATTTGGAGGCTTCTTTGTGTGTCTATCTTCTTTTCTTTCTGGGACAGAAAGCTTAACCACCCTGCTTCTTATCTAATCCCACAGTCTATGACAGATAACTGGGATCCAGCTGTAGTGCTGGGGGATAAAGATGCAGTTGGATCTGTCTAACCTGCTTCTCAGTAACAGGCAGAAAGGCAGGAGGTTATGCAGAGTTCCAGTGAGTCAAAGTTTGATTTCATCTCAATGGGAAAGAAAAGTTCTAATTCATTAACCTTTTAATGATAGGCATACACCTTACCCTGTCCAAGGAAGAGGGTTGGAACCAGGTATCTTTAAGGTCCTTAGCAATTAAAACCATTCTATGATTCTACCCTATCAACCTGGACCTACATGTAATATAGGACTCATTTTATGCTGAATCTTATCAATTTCACTGATTTATTTATTTTAAAATCGGTGTTCTGAAATGTGCTTAAGAATAGTAAAAATCTCTCAGCTGGGTAAAGCCACATCCTTCTGCTTTCAATGCCTAAATATTGCTTGAGAGAAAATATCATGCAACTGTGACTTTATTGCAGGGCTGAAGCAAAAGAGATGGCTTCTATGTCAGATGGAAATTTCTAACTAGAGGCTGAAAATACTGATATGAATGAAATCTGTAAAGCAGTAACCCAATACTCCTATAATTCAGGAACTTCTAGTGAACTGAATTAAGCAAAAGTCCTGGTGTCTGCACACATCCCCAGTGTGTACTTCATCCCATTTGAGATAGCATTTCTGTACTGGCATGTAGTTTGGTTTGCTTCTTACAGATGGACTTTCCAAAGTTCATTTGGGAGGACCCAGTGGCAAAGGAAAGGTTTCAGCTAATTGGCAGCTGGCTTTGGTGGCTGAATGAAGTCATCCAGATTTTTGTTGTTTGAATGTCCTTTTCTGGGTTGGATTTGATGATCCCCAGAGAGCCCTTCTAATCCCTATGATTCTGTGATTCTCTTTTAGAAGTGAATTCTTGATCACTCTCAAAGGACTTGAATACCATAGAGGCATCTAAGTGCCTGACTGCCACCAGCTCCAACAGGAGCTGCCCTAAGTGTACACTTGAGGACCTGTGCCAAAACCAGACACATCTGGGAGGGGATTACTTTCTATGTGAGATGATAATCTCTGTGGTTCCTGTCAGTGTTTAAGCAGAAAATTGAAGTCTTTCATTTTCCTGTCTGCTTGAGCAGCTGAGGCACGGGGAGGAGGACTGGAAGCTGCAAAAAGGCCACTGCAGTGACTTCTGAATCCTGGGAATGACAGGGCTGTGCAAGGGGCAGTTATGTTAGCCACTAATTTAGAAAGGCCCTGCATGTCTAACACATTCTCAGCCTGCTCAGCTTCCTCGGAAAGAATTTGCTCCTGGCCCTCGCTTTCAGCCCACATTGTCCCAGTGTTCACAATACAATGACTGGATCATCAAAGTGTCCTGGATTAGCTTCTCCTGTCACAGTGCTATGAAAATAGCAGTGATCTCCTCGCAGCTTTTAGCAAGCTGTGTCACTACGGCTCATTTCTTGAATTTCCCACACCAGGTGCCAGGTTGTTTTTGAGCCCATATGTTATGACTGTGACATAGGAGCTTATGAGCTCGAGTAGTTCTCTTCCAGGGAGAGTGAAAACAGGCAGCAGGTGAGAGAGAATATCAGGATAAATGTAGGGTGGATTGCCGCATGCGTATAAGTAGGACATGACAATGTTAGCCAAGCTGCTCTGATGGCACAGGGATGGCTCAGGACTCACAGGGAGATGGTGATGTCCCTGTTCAGAGCAGTTGGACCAGATGACCTTCAGTGGTCCCTTCCACCTCAAATGGTCCTATGATTCTATGTTTGCATGACCACTCCTTTCCACATTGCAATGGGAGATACTGCTCCATGTGACAAATTATTAAACAAAATTCTGCAATGTGGATCAGTCATGACAGTACCAGTGTTCAGGGTGTACATCTGGAACTACACAGCAGTGGCTTTCTTTGACTGCTGACAGAAAATATCTTCCACCACTGACAGTGCACCTGCACTTCACACGGCCCAGAAGGGTTCAGGTCAGCACATGGAGAAACTGGTGCTTGCTGCTTTCTTTTCAGCTATTCCTACTTGAGATTCAGAGCCAAAGTGTCCATTTGGAAGCTTATGGAAGAGTGGGGATGTTTTTAAATATCTGACTAACATCCACCTGGTGAATATCTGGCTGATATCCACCTGTTGCCAAAAACGCTGAAAAATGGAAAATGCAGTTACCTAATCTGACTTGGGCAAATTAATTACATGCTAGCCCAACAAAGTCAGGCAGTCTGCATCCACTTCTAATACAGAGTCAAAATTATTTCCCATCCCACTTGCGCTCGGTGAGCCTTGAGTAATGTTAGGGTTGGCTGACTTTTTGAAATAATATTCCAACTCGCATTTTGGTAAACACTTGACAAAAATAACAATCTCCCACTTGAAAACAGTCTCCCTCTTCTTTCTATTTCAGTGATCTCTCCAATTTGCTCAAGTGTCTCCTTGTTCCCAATCTATGGCATCTGGGGTCCTCGGGAGCACTCGGTGGGATTTGTTGCCATGTTTTGCAGATGCCTTGTTTGGATGAGGAGAGATTTCTGCACGTCCTTGTGTCTGCCCATCACGGAGGAGGTCCTGCCCTTTCCCAGCCCTAATGCAAAGCTGCCTGAACTCACGCTGCCCTGAGAATTCATGCCTTTGCATATTTCATCAAGGCTACTGGTGTCATAAAAAAGCTTAAAATGCAGCAAAAGGAGAAAGCTGAGTGGAGGGGGGAAAAATGTAACAAGGTGAAAGGAGAAGCAAAAAGGGGAAAACAGCCCACCCCCACCATGCCCACTGCCCACATCCCTCAGTGCCACATCCCTATGGCTCTGGAACACCTCCAGGGACGGTGACCACACCGCTCTGGGCAGCTGTGCCAGTTCCTCACTGCTCTTTCAGAGAATAAATTGTTCCTAATATCTGACCTGAATCTCCCCTGGTGCATCTTGATGCCATCACTTCTCATCCTATCACTGTCACCTGGGAGCAGAGGCTGACCCCCGACTCACTACACCCTCCCTTCAGATACCTGAGTCTAGCAGAGCACTTTGCTGCCTGAGGTCTCTCCTTGCAACCCAGCAATGCCAGCACCCCTGCCCACTTATGCCATAGCTGCCAGTGCAGAACCAGAGACATTTCACCCCCGCACACTCCACCAGAGTTTCCTAATCCTAGGTCCTCGTGGGGCTGAAGTGCAGGATGAGTCTGGTTGGTTGCATGTGGAGAAGGAAAAATCATGAGCTAAGTGTTAAACTCCTTTTGTGGCAAATAGCATGAGGATAGGAAGAGTTTTATGCAGCACAGAAGGGGTAAAAAGAAAAACAGTCATTTTCAATCAGTGGCAGAATTCTCCCTTCCATCTTGTGTTTTTCCAATAATTACGTGCAATTTCTTAGATGTCAGCCAAGGGAAAGTGGCAGCATCAGCTCCTCAAATAAATACCCTCACCTTACCCACCTCTAAAACTTAGAAAAACATGTGGAGCTTAAATAAATGTGTCTGCTGAATTCACTTGGCATTATTTTCACCTCCAGTTCCCGGGCAAGGTGCTGTTTTACCTGCTTTTTGTCACTGCAATTTAGTTAGAATTCTGGTTTTGATGAGAAGGGGAAGAAAAATGATTTTTATAGTTTGTTTTTTACAGTGCAGGTCCAAAAAGAAAAGAAAGGATTGGAAGAGCTGCCACCATTTAGTAAGTGCAAAATATTTTTCCCTGCTTCAGCTCCTCGCATTTCTGTCAGTCACGCCTCCAAGAGTAAGAAGTGCTGTTTTTTATGCACATGAACTTGAAAGAGTTTTCCTGGGAATTGGTGGCTCCCTCCCACATCCCCTTCATTATTGTGATGTTTTTAGCTTTTTGTGTGCGGTGCATTTGTCATAATGTGTTTGAATATATCCAATGCTTCCAAGGGAGGAGCGGAATGGAGTAAGGCTGGATTTGGCTGCTCGCATGTGGCTCCATCCAGAGCTGCTACTGAGAGACCTCCAGGCTTTGTGCTTGGGAATGGGATTGCTCAGATGGGATGAAATATCATTAGCGCCTGGCTGAAGTTCTTGTGGAAGGATTTTTGCCTTAAGATAGTTTAGGGAAACAACAGAACAAAGGATTGCATTTTCTGGCTGATTACAGGCTGGCTTGGTGCTGTGGGTCGGAGCCAACCCCACAATACTTGCCCTGGTTGTGGGGGAGAGGATGTTCCAGTGGGCTCCTTGTGCTAATGGCTCCCAACAAAGCATCATCACCCACCCTTGTGAGACAGAAATCAAAAATCAGCCCTTTCACAGTCTGGGGAGCAAGGAGAGGGAATGAAATGCAAACAGGTTTGTGGGACATCAGTAGTGGAAATGCCAAGTCATGGCTTGAAGCAGTGATGGAGCACCTGGTGGGAAGGCAGGGCCAACCCAGGGGAGCTCAGCTGCATGCAATGTACCCGAGCAATGGGAGGGCTGCAGCCAGGATCCACCCCCACCCAGACCTCATTTAAAGACTGGCAGGGAAGGCAAGGAGGTCTTGCTGGAGATCCCTGCCTACCTGTGGCCTTCTGAAAGTAAGTGGCTTTTTCCCTTTGTTTCTGTGCCCATGGCTGTTGCATTTGGGTAAGTCCCCCTGTGCAGCAGCCTAGGACTTTGCTTCTCTGCAGTCATTGCTGCACTTTCCATCGCATTACAAACTGAACAAACATTGGAAATACTTCCAATTTCCAGTTATGGAAATATGTAGATTTTTTTCATTTTAAGAGGAAATGAATGCAACAGCTTCTTTTCCCATGGGGAGGAGAAAAAAACCAAACTTTTTTTGAGAGATTTTGGCTCACTTTTTCTATGTGGTTGAGTGTCCCTAGGAGAAAGGAGTTCCTGGCAGGGAAAAAGCCCTTTGGTTCCTTGCCTCTCTGTGCAGCCAGCTGATGGGGATTTTCCATGTGCAGCCTGTTCCCTCTTCCTTGACCCTGACGTTCCTCCTTGTTTAGAGAAGTTTATTCTTATCTTGGAAAAGAAAAACCAGGAGCACTTGCTCATTTTTTTGTCAGGGTGAAACAAAGGACAGAGAACAACAAGGCATGGGGGTTTCCAGGGAATCAGAAGCATTTCTGATGTGCTGCTGCTATTAGAAATTCTGGGTATGGGCATGGAGCTGAGGCAAAGTTGGTGCTGTTCCCTTTCAGCCTTTTTAGGATGGTGAAGGGACAATTCAGAAAAATACAGGAGTGGCCGTTTTTCCCTATCTGCCCCATTCATTCTGCTTGGAAGCTCTGAAGTTGGGATTGTTTTCCCAATTGTTTGTTTCAGTGAACGCCTCCAGGCTTCCCTTGCAGCATCGTGTGGCACCATGCTGCCTCTGCAGAGGGGCTGGGCAGAATCCCTGCACTGGGACATTTTGCATGGAAAATCCATAGAAAATGCAGGGAGGCAGAGGCCAGGGAATCAGCCCAGGCTCACACAGGGGTCTGAGCAGGAGCTGCAGGTGCCCATGTGCAGGGAAGGAAGCCCATGCTCTAAATGTGGGAAGATGTACAACAGTATAAGGAACATGCCAACTGCTGTCTCAAGTGGATGAGAGCAATGCGAGTAGAAAAAGGTGAAGTACTGAAAGAGAGGAAGTGCTAATTACAGGCACAGCAGTAACCATGGGCTATGTTGGAAAATATTCCAGTGACAGGTGTGAATTCCTGCACAGACCATTGAAAGCCTGCACCTTGCTCGTATTGCTCTGGCTGCAGATGGACATGGTGAGAATGTGGGTACCTGGAGGCTCTCCCCTGTCAGATGGGACTGACTGTCGTCGCTTTTATCCACTGCTGCCACAAAATGGTGGGTCAGTGTTCCCCACAAAGCTGCCTCTGAGCAGAATATGCCATCAACAGTGCCACAGTGTGATGAATTAACCATGGGCTTTTGTTAATAATGCATTTGTCACATTACCTTATCATTGCTGTTGCTTGTATTGTAATAAATTAGTCAAATCCTGACCTGCTTGAGCAGGACAGTTCCCCTGCAAGAACACCTGGGGAGTCACTCTCTCATCCTTTATGCTTGGGATGAGCAGCACTGCAGGATCAATGCTGGCTGCAGGTCCATCAGTCTCTGTTTAGTCAGGGTTGAGAATAACAAGCAAGATTGAAGATGTCTGGGCTGTGAGGTCTTCTCAGGCAAAGACGTGCTGTGTATGAGGGTGAATCACAGAGTTGCTAAGGTTGGAAGAGATCTCTCAGATCCTCAGCCTGCTGCCCATGTCCCTCAGTGCTCTATCCCCAGAGCTCTGGAGCACCTGCAGTGACAGTGACCACCTCCCTGGGCAGCTGTGCTAGAGCCTGATGAGTCTTCCAGATTTATATCCATCCTGAACTTCCCGTGGTGCAACTTGAGGCTATTACATCTCATCCTGTCATTGGTGTTTAATGGATGAGCAATGGAGCTGTTTGCTGGAGATGCCCAGCTTTGTACCTGCACCAACACACTGCCCAGTGGCAGGACCTGTAGTGCACCACTCCTCTGATGAGCCATCCTCTGCTTGTAGTAACATGATTACACGGCTTAAATGAAATTAAGCTGTTATCACAATATCCAGCTCCATTCTGAACCTCTTGTAAAGCATCCTGCCAATTTCTGCTCATCTTTTTAAAAGCACACCGGGCCTGTGACACGGTACAAATGGATTTAGCTTCTGCTGCGGTTGACTGGCAAACTCACCATTAATTATTGATCTGACCTGTCAAGCTCTAGCATCAATTATTGCAACCAAGGCACACAGGTCTTTGGAATTAAAAACATCCATAGCCTTTGCAGGGAAAGGGCTTACTTTTTTTTGGCTCAAGAGTACCATTTTTCTTCTACAACTCATCGTGACTCCTGTTCATGTGATCTCCACTCACATGTGGCTGTCTCCCAGCTCAGGTAAGCCTTTGGGCTTATGAAATAATGGCAGTAGATGGCCCACAGCCAAACACTCTGATAAGAAAAAGGTTGTTCACCTCTGGAGCTGATGCTTAAATCCCTGGGTGTTGCTATTTTTTTTTCCCCTCAGTATAAATATCTTTCTGTTTCAGGCTTGTGAGAATATCTTTGCTTTTCATCCATATTCCAGCTTTGAGATAGGTAGAAATGGAAGTTACGGCCATCAGCGGTAGGAGATGAATCAGATGATATTTCCCTGGTGTAATCAGATTCAGATTTACTTCTGGATGATGGGAAAATGACTCTGACAGAGCCCTGAAGTCCTGAGCTGAGGAAATATGTTTTTGTAATTGCATTTGTTGATGAGGAAAGGATAAGCAGAGGATAGAGTGGTATTTCCTTTCTGACTGATTCAAGAAATATTAACTTGCCAATTTTAGAAAATATGAAAAATCACCTTGTAGTTATTAGGGCTGGGAGTTACAACAAATTACAGAGTCCATAGAGCAATATTTCTGAAAGCTTTTATGTAGACACGTTTCTTAGTGCTGAAAAACAGAGAAATAATTCTTCACATGGGGTTTGTGGGTTTCCAAATGAAAGCAATGCTTGCTCTTTGCAACATGAGTGTGTAAAAGACCTGAGTCTTCACTCTAACCTCAGTGGACGTTGCAATCCACAAAGTAATGCTGGTGTTCTACCTGTCCATGAGCTCCAAACATCTGAAGTGCTGCTGGATCCCAGGCTTGGGCAGGGAGCCACCAGGCTGTTTGGTTTCCATTTCACCTCATGTTTTATGGTCGGATCGGGAATTCCTCTGCCTTCAATACTTCTACAGCACCTATTTTGAGACAGCCTTCCTCCTCTGGTTGCACCATGTACTCATGGGCTGATAAAGAATTAAGAAGAAACTGCATGGTTGAAGACTGGAGAGGAGCTACTGAGCGTAACCCACAGTATCATTTTTTTCCCTTCAGGATCTTCTATTAAACACAAATGAGCAGTCCTGCTGCTCAGCGTCTCGCTGTGGCTCCTGTCCCTTGACACAGAGGGAATGGAGCAGCCTGAGGACAATGCACTTGTACACCCAATGGGGAAGTACAGCTGACAAAGTCTTAGCCAGCGAGGGCTGACCATGGTAGTGACCTGCCGTCCCTCCATGGCTTTGGCTCCATATCAGCCAAAAGGAAATGCTCGGATAAATACTGAGGTCAGGGGAGCTGGTCTGACTGCAGCCCAGCCTGATGGAAATTCATATCAAATGACTTCACCACGGCCTGTGAGTAAGCATCTGACCTTTGTGATGGGGCAGCTGAGTCAATGGTTAGCAGACCAGCCCTTGCAGTCTTACAAACATGAAGCTGCAGAAACAGAGAGCTCAGAAGCTGGCAGGCTATGCTTGGCTCCCGTGCTTTGAAAACCAGAAGAAACTTTTAGTGACTGATACAACCTTCTTCCAAAGGCAGCTCTCAGAGGCCACCAGGGTTGGAGGTGTGTGGTGCCCATGAGCTGATACCTTCAACCCATCTCTTCCCATGGGCCAAAACTCCTTCTGCTGGTCTGCGTTCTATAGGAGAAATGGCAACAAATTATGCCCAGTTTTCTCCTTTGCTTTATGCAGCAGATAGAGGAAGCTGAAGAGGTCAGTGGGCAGCAACTTCCCTTCTTAAGAGAAACAGAGGAATTGCTGCTTCTATTCTTCAAATCAGATATCAGCAGAATTTAATTTAACAGCAATCATTGCACCATTCTGGAATACTTCGAGCAGCTGGGAGCACAGGGAACATCCTCATACATCTGCTAGAGGTGATGCACATAGCTTTCTTGCAGGTGCACATTTGTGTGTGGTGCTTTGTCCCTGTCCCAGCTTCTCCTTTTCAGTAGTGTGGGCAGCTGTCCTTGTGCTGAAGGAGCTTTGTCCAGGGTTTGGTGTGTTTCCTGAAAGTGTAATAGACAGGATATAAAATTACAGGCCATGCTTGGAAAACCAGACATGCCAAAGGTGGATTAGTGAAAATGCTTATGCCCTTAACAGGCTGGATTAAAAATAATGTCTCATCAGAAGGCTTGCTTGCATCGCTGGGATGAAGTCAGCAGTGAAAATGTAGGGGAAGGGAAGCTCATAGCAGATGTGTCCAGAAGAAACATGTTCCCTTGACTTCCCTCTCAAACTGGAGGAGAAAACTGTCCTGGGATTCACTTTTGCCTTTGATTCAACGTAATAAAAGACTCCTGCAAAGCTATTTGCCTTTATGACCATTCGTGCTAGCAGCTGTACCTCAGTACTTTTAAAAATCATTATCTGTTAAGACTTCTGCAAATACTCAGTGAGGCTGGCAACGCCTCATTAAAGCTCTGAAGAAGAGCATCATAAATTTTATTGCCTCTGCATTGCATGTTAATACCATAATGATACAGATCCATTCGGAATGTATAAATTTCCTTATCTCGTGTTTTCTCTGGACAAGCTCTTGAGAAGGGTGTAAAAATGAGAATGCCATTGGAATTCAAGCACAGAAGTCAGAGTAGCTCCATTTTTTCGATTAAAGAAAATGCTTGCTCTAACCATGCAGAGAATATATTTTACTATGTAAGTGCACGGAAATGTCAGGGCAAATACTGTTCCTGCAGCACTTTCAGGCAGCAGACTTATCTGTGATACTTAACTGCCAGCCCACTATTTCTCTGGAGGCATGTTAACTTTTGGTTGTGTCTATCCAAACACACTAAGGTCAATGGCAAGATTATCATTGGCTTCTCTCAAACGTTTGGTCAGGACAGCTGTATTTTTTGTTATGAGAGGATACACTTGCTGGTGGCTGAGAAGAATGGGTTATTATTAAATGCTGCTGGAACACAGAGGTTCACATGATATAATTCTGTGTTTTAGGGACAGGCCTCCAGCCTATCTTCAAGAATGTGCTGTTTGATGCTTAGGCTTGTAAAGCTGTACATACAAAATGGGATGCATTAGTAACAGTTCAGTTCTGTGAACTTTATAGAGTTAATAGTGTTTGAGAGACAAATCCCATCAACAGTCGTTACCTGTGTCTTACTCCACGTAAACCTGGAACTGGGCTCTAGATAAACAAACACGGATGAATATTATTTAGTCTGTAGAAATCCTAATGGGCTGGGATTTGTTTCCCACGGTCACCCTGCTGTTGCTCTGAAGATCTTCAGATGGTGAGGGATTTTCAGGACATGTACTTTCCTTGGTGTGCATGTCAGTCACCTTTTTGTGTGAGTGTGCATTTGTCTGCACATCCAGGGGAAAATAAATTGCCTTTCTAAAGCCACCCATCCTATAAAATGGGAGAAGGTTGCATTAAATGATACTGATGCTGGAACATTCATGTGCTGGAGTTCCATGGCCACGCTGTTGTGGTGAGGGAGATATGGAGCAGGGGCACTAAGATGAAATTATCACTACAAAGCCTGATTTACCATTATAATTCCCAGTGATTTAATTCAGGGCTATGACATCATTCACTTTGAGTTAATGCAGAACTGCAGTCTGTATTCCAAAGTCTACATTTCCATATAGATAAAAATACCTCTTGCTCACCAACTGTTCTTAACCTTTCCACCCTTCTTGGAGCTACGTTTCTAACCAGATTTCTAGCCAGCACCGTGGGAGGCTCTCCTAACCCTGCAGGAGAAGGGCTTCCCTACTTTGAGCTATCCCCTTGAGCTGGGGCAATGTACACTGGGATGGAGGGAGCAGGAAGGGGACAGACTCATATCCCTCAGCCTCCAGGAACTTTTAACCAGGATGTTGAAGCCAAACTCCAGCTGCAGGTTGTTACCTGGCCATCAGACACCCAACTTCCACGCAGCATTTTTCATCCTTGTGACCCCAGTGGAGAAATGTTTTAAAAAAAGAGAGAACTGAAGCAAACTTATTTGGGATGTCATTTTAAAGGCTGGGTGAAATCTAAAAAAAGAAAACCAAACAAGGAATCATAGGAAAATGTTATGAAAATGCAAGAGGCCCCTGAGTGTTTTGATCACTAAAGCTGTCCGGAGGTGTCACCAGACGTTTTTCTCATCATGCTGGAAAAACCCTGCCCTGGGATAGGTTTGCTCTGCTCAGCTCTGTGAGGGTTGGTTTGGCCTTGCTGAAGCTGAGGGTGGAGTTGGGAATGATGCCTGCTTCATGGTCAAACTGTGGCTTTGATCTCAACTATGGAGAGACTATCACCTCTCACCATAATTTGAGACCAGCCACAAATATTTAAACCTTAGGATTTTCCCCCCCCTTTCCTTTTCCGTGCTTTAGGTATTTTCCTTCTCTACTTGGACTCTCTCGTAATTTCGGGAGCTTGACCTCTGAGCAATGTTGGCAGCTCTGCATGTCAATGTTGACATCCCAACTGTGTACAGCTACGTACAGCTGTGCAGCCCACAAACCTCTGCAGTCGGAAGGTCAAACCACCCCAGGAAAAATAAAAGAACTTTTAATTTGTCTATTCCCAACACCTTTCATTTTAAAACCTTAATGCTTTTAAGAACACAACTGGCTCCTTTCTAGGGGTGGCTCTGCCCTTCGCCAGACCTGGCACTGCTGACTCTCATCCCCACTGGGCAGATCAGGAGGGACAAAGTCTTGGCTCAGGACACCAGTACTGATCAGCTTCACAAGATGCATCGAGGCCAGGGAGTTGGCTCTGAGTAATTCCTCTTTGGACCAGGAACTATGTGAAATCACCAGTCTGAGTCTGATTCTTGCCCTGTCCTGGATGCTACGCAGCTATGTACTTGGTAAGGGGTCAACCTGGCCCCAGAGATCCTCAGAGGTAAAGTCAAATATGTTATTGCTTTTGAATTACTGAGACACCAAGCCCTTGAGGGCAGCAAATGCAATATACAGAACCTGCAGAACATAATTTTAAGATTAAAAACAGGGAAGAGCTGTTTCAATTTAGACTTTTAAATTCATGTCTTGTCCTTAGCTGCATAGTTAAGGGATTTTTTCAGGACAGACCGATGTTTATTAATTAAATCACAAGCATCACTCATGCATTAAAGCCATTCTGCCCAGAACAGGGGGTTAGAGGACTCCAGAGATATCTACCCCATGATACTGAAATGACTGGATGATTTCACCAGCACCCAGAAATGATATTACAATTTTGATTACATCCCTCTTGCAGCAGCACACTTCAATGCATATTTCTCTCATCCACTGCTGGTTTCCAAATCCAGGTTTCCCCGAGAGACTTCTGCAATGCTTCCTGTGCTTGCAGCCTCAATGCACTGTGAGGATAAGAGGCTGGCACAGGATAAACCATGGGAGTTAAGGCACTTGACATGGCTTGCATATACAATTGATGGACAGATGTATGAAGCTGGGATCTCTGATACTGCTGTGAGCTGACATTCTCTGGACTTTATAATGGTGGGAACCAAGTAGCTCCAAATGTTTTGTAAATTGACCCTCTGGTTCAGAAGAGCCAAAGGCAAATTTAATGTAAGGTTAAGCAGAGAGCTCAAAATGATCATGGCTAACATGAAGGGGTGAAAAACAGTCTGGCCTTCTCAAGGCTTGTTCTTAGGCTGGGAACGATGAGATGTAAGAGGTTGGCTTGCTTCAGATCCCAGCTCTTTGGATCCATGCCAAGGAAGGCTCTTCTTGTGTAGCTTGATGTAAGCAAGAGCAGCATCTGACCAAAGACAAGAGGCTCGTCCACACGAGGTTTGTTTAACAGTATCAGGCAGAGTGCTTATCACTTTTCATTAACATGCAAAATGAAGCCAAAAAGGCAGAGCACAGTTTGTTCCATTTCCACTCCAGTGAGACGTGTTTCATTATTTTCCAGATCATTCATCCTTGGTTCAATTTAAGTTTATTTTAAGACAGGATAATCAGCCTTTTAACTAGAGAATCCCTGGCCTCCCACTGCTCACTTGCAGTTGTGTCTAATCAGGTAGAAGGAGCATTTCTGCTCTGTGTAAAGGCAGAACTGATGCTGACTTTAAGAAAACCAGAGTAGGCTGCCATGATGTGTTCAGGTACATTGCAAAGGTGTGTGCCATAATAAATGCTACACTATGTGTCCAAGAAAGAGGCGAAGAACCCATGGATATGTAAATATGAATGTGAAGAATGAATGAACTCCATCCACATCCTCATTACATTTTCTACATCTAATTTTTTTTTTTTGTTCCCACAAATAAGGAGCTACAGCACTACCAGAAGAATGAGGAACTGCACCCAGCAATTCCTGCATCAGGCTTTCAGCACCTGTTTTCACCACTGCTCCATTTGCTTCACATGTGTACCTGTACAGCATAGAGGGAAAGCACTCAACCCTGATCCAGGAAAAGAATATGAAATGGGACATGAATACTGGAATTAGTAATTTGTCCAAGAGAAGAACATAAAAGAAATTTCTCTTAAGAAATCATCTTAAAGATGGGTAGATAATAGACTCCATTTCACTGTACATTACCAGGGAACATTTTGCACCACGAACACAAGAACTCTCCAGGTAGCTGAAGAAGCCTTTGATTTTGATCTTTGTTTCCCAGTCCTTATGAAATGGTGATAGAAATGGAGATGAGACAGAGATGATAGTTACTGGCATTCTGCACTGGCGCCTGAGAAGGGGAAAAAGCAGATTTTTTGCATGTTAAACTCTGCTCACTTCACTAGGGATGCTGCTGGCCTCGTAAGGCTATTGTCTCGATACAATATGTTTTTTGTACTTTTATGAATGGGCTATTTATGCAGATTCTATGGAAGATCTTCATCTGCTGAAAAACAATAGAGAGAGATGAGGATCTCTTCCACAGGGTTACAGATGTGAAACTGGAGGCTCCCATGAGTACTTCAGAGATAAAGTCCATTGTCTTTAGATTCAAATAGAAGGAATGTTCAAGTGTTAAAAAACAACAAAACACGATTCCATTGTTTGTTGTCATGAGGAAATGATTCTTTCTGTAGCTGAGAAGACAGGTAGCTTCAGTTACTTTCTTCCTGGGAGCTACTCAAACAACATAATTCAAATAACTAAATTGTTCAAGAATCTTCTTGCAGAGTCATGCATGAGCTTGGGTCACTCTGAACCCAATGGGACTGTAGCTTCCGTGCAGGAGGACCTTGGTTCTCAGCACCATAAGGAATGAGATTTCTTTTCCATCTATCTAACAAAAAGTTACTATGGCTTCTGAGCGGGTACATTAACAGCATGAATATGTTTGTTTGCTCACCAGGAGGTCTGTCATGGTTTAAACTGTGAGTAGCATTCTTCATAATTACTCTCAAGTAAATTTCACATTTGGAAAGCAGCCATTTTTCTCCTATTATTTCCCTTTTTATTGTGTGTCATCTTTTTACCATGTTTGTGCCATCTTGGGTGGTAAATAATGGTTGGCTTTGTGACACTGGCATTGGTCAGGTTCCTAGAAGACAATTAAGAACACCTTCTTTGATCCACTGCACAGCTCAGTCCTAAGAAACAAGTCCTTATTTCTGTCTTCAGCTCACAAAACGCACTTGAAGTATAGACTATCTCTCAGGGAGTTATTGTCTTGGTGCACTGAAATAAAGACCTCAAAAATTGACACTCCCACACATTTTTTCTTTCTCATAGACTTCAAACAATAAAACTGTTGAGCCATTGTCCCCTGTGTTCAGTTTGCTCTACTTATAGCATGGGTATTGGCCCAGACAACAAATAACATCAATGTAGATGTTACCATACAAAGAAGGGTTGAATTTAAGGTTAAAATATTGCTGCCTTACGTAGCATGATAAACTGACCCTTTTACAGCCACCTAGCCTCTCTGCCTGAAACCCAGCTGTTAGAAGAATCTCCTTGCACCACCTTTTCTCCTTGATGACATTTCTGGTTTGAATCGGGCTTGACTGAAAGACCTCACAGTAGGAGAAAATCTGGCAGTCTTATGCCATCGTCTGTGGTAAGAACACATGCCAAAACAACTTTACATCACTTTCTGCAGTGGGGCATGGGATAATGAGAACAGAAATAAAAGGCTTAAGAGTTGTGGGAAGACCATGTTTTCCATCATTGGGAAGTGCCATTTGTAACCAGCTTCTCCACCCAGCTATAGGCTTTTGGCTCAGGGCAGGAAGACTGAGCACTCTCCTTCCCCTGGGAGGGACAGGATGCATCAGTGAAGCCTGTCGAGTATCTTTCTTCCCCTCAATAGGGGTAAAAATATCAGCGTTAAAATCACTGAGGCTGAAAAATATACACTGTGGATATGGCTCGTCTCCAGCCATGTGTGGGCCTCCATTTACCTCATGCATGCTCCCAGCACTAAAGGCTCCAATCACGTTGCCATCTCCTACTGTTGGGGCCATGTTGTTCTCCTGCCCGTAAGCATGAAACAGTGTTTTCTCCTTGTTTTACTTCTTTTTGGTCTTACAGAGCAAGCAACCTCCTAACTGTTCATCCAGCTGGCAGGGACCAAGGCAGAAGCACTGAGTACTCAAAGCCTGGAGCTCCTGTTCCCTTGCTTGGTTCCTCATTGTCTGTACTGAAGTCTGCATATGACTGCATGAGGTGTCCCTAGGATTATTATTCTTGAGTGCTGAGAGCAATAACAAGCCAAACAGTGCAATTCCTGGGCTGTGAACTACCACCACATCTCCATGAGATGTTGCAAGAATGCTATTACTTCTGATAGATTAATTTATCTTCTAACAGCTATGAGTATGGCATTATTTCTGAATTCCTTTTTGTAACTATAGGTGTTTAGCTGCCTGTTGAAATTCATGGCAATTATTATTCTGGTGGATCTGGGAGAACGTTGTTGGTTTAGCATCATTTTTTCTCTCTGGGGACACTGTTCTGGTGACTGAGACTGGAAGACATCTTTAACAACAACAACAAAAAAAAGGAGCTAATGAGTCATCCCCAACTATGAAAAGGATTAAAATATTTTTAAACAGAAAAGTAGTTATTAATAAAGTGCAGGAAATGATAGGGAGTTATTGCACTTTGAGCAAATAGACCAACACGACTTCCTCCCACGTAGCACTTACTTTGATGATACTCTCCCTCCCTCTTAAATCTTATTTTTATTCTCTCTCAGCCTTCTTTCAAAGCCTGTTTCCAAAATGTTAATGCGCTGGTTAACCTAGCACCCGCCTCAGAACTGGAAGTGCCCACGTCTCCATCCTTCCACGCTCATAGCCAAAGGTTGTCTGCCCCAAGAAGTTTGCTTTGAATAACTGACAGTGTCGCTGGCACTTTCCATCATTAAATCATTTCAGGAGGCATTTTGCACACAGCTGACTTTTTTTTCTTTTCTTTTCCAAGCAAATATCATGATGAGCTGTATTTTTTTCCCGATAACTTATGAATGCACTTTAACTACTTGAAGTATTTTGGTTGCTTTCCAAAGAAATTCGAAGCAATCCATCAGAGTTAAGTCAGGTACTGCTGAAGTGCACACTCCATATAGCTCAAGTACTGACAGAAAAGCATTTGTACAGAAACTTTGCAGTGGTGCTCTTTTTACTCTCAACAGCGCTCCAAATCAAAATGTTAAACCTGTCCCCACCTAATCTATACCATTTTGTATAGCCTTGGCTCTCTAGCTGTTTGGATCACATTTTTTCTGGTGCACTCTGCTTCCTTCTTTTCGTTGCCAGTAATAGGATCCTGCCACTGGAAACAAGCCCAGACCTCAGGTTTAATTTTAGTTCATGATGGTCTGCTGTTGTGATGGTCACTTTGCAAATTAGAATTCCCCTCAGTTATTGTTACAAATCCTATGAAGAACAAGAACACAAAGGAAAAACATCCTTCTTAAACTTGAAAACACTATGCTGAACAGCTGGAATGCACTTAAATGGAAAAAAAAAAAAAAAATTAGGATGCATTTGATTTGCATGTAGTGCTTGCTGTACAGAGAAGATGCAATCCAGAAAGTTACGAGTCACAAAATGGAGGTTTGAGATGAAATCAAGTTCTTATTTTCTTTGCTCTTTAAATGGATGCATTATCAGGACACCTCAAGACCTTCATAAGAAAACCACAAAATCTATCTCCACATTACTGCTTTCTTTCTGATTTCAATTATGAAGATTTGGAGGCATTACATTTACTATCCCTATTTAATATCCCTTAAGTCTATCCCCATTTTTCTATTCCAACATTTGCTACCCAAGCTCATATTTCTTCCTTGGACTTCTTCTGAACAGCAAGATGGATCTTTGTTTGAATTTGGCTTTTTCCTAGCTGCTGAGATTGTTTTATTCCTTAATCAGCTGTTACAGCAATGGTCTTCTGCATATTTCTTTCTCCTATTGGAAACTGTACATCTGCTCTTGGCATCTGTTCCATATCCTTTGTGAACACTGAAGCAGGGAATTAATTTATATTTTTTTCTTGCAGAGGCTAAATCTATTGTCTTTAAATTACTGTCTTTCCTTTAGAAAGCTCACAGACTCCTTCCCTGCCTTCTTACTCTCTGTAAATTCAAAGCATTTTTTATTGCTCGTCATCTGCTGAAATCACATTTTATTCTTTATCATTACTTCCCTTGTAATTTCTTTGGAATCCTTAATTGCATTCACAAAACATTCCAACTCTTCTCTGATACCTACCTCTTATTACCCCTTGTTACTTTCTGTACCTCATCCATATATATATTCTTCATTTTAATGCTACTGTTGTATATTTAATAACATCTACAGTCTTTGAGCCTACTATAATCTGGCTCTGAAAACACTGCTTTCCCACACTTTGTTATTTCCCTATTTCTTCAACAGAATTTCACTGCATTGCCTTTACATCAATGCAAGCACCTTGCTTTTGTCATACTTTCCCACCCTTATGGAGCAAAACACTTCTGCTGAGGAGTTGTGGTCTCCTTTGTAATATTTTGCTCTTGGCGGCTCCAAATTGAGAGGTGTCCCTCTCACAGTTCATAGTTTTTGCTTTAGATTTTGCGTGAAAGAAACTTTTTGCACCTCAGCAAAGTGCTTGACTAACGTCTTTATTGCTCCAACCTGTGCATATCTGTAAAGTCAACATCTTTCATCTTGAAGCATTATTGCACACTGTTGGCCAGTAAGGTGAAAATGGACAAACACGCAGGCTGACTTAAAACAGATCTTTAAACAGACATTTTAGGCTTCACTTAAGAATTACCAACAGAGCCTTTGCTCTCTGGAAAGTGACAAGGACTTGTAAAGCTCAACAATTGCAATACATGCACAAAGGGAATGCTGGCACAAAGCAGAACAAACCTTTACTAAACCTCTGAGGGTTGTTGGATGCACTGCTCCTCCACTGCAGCTGAATGTGGCCATGCGAAGCTCAGAGTAGGGCATGGGCTCCCAGAAGCAGATGTGCAATGCAATGAGCTATTCCACCCTGAGCAGAACACCAGACAGCCACATGGAGACTCAAGTGTCAGGAGGAGCACCAGCATATCCTATGTATCCTGCAAAGCCTCTGAGAATAGAGGGTTTCAGCCTCTTCCACCACCCTCTCAAAATAAGTGGGAGTAAACTTTATTCTGCTTCCCATGAGTAACCCAGGCAAGCCCCGACGCAGGAGGAGATCAGTACAAGTATGAGGCAAGTGTTAGCAACAAGCAAATGAGGCATTTATTAACAGTTTGAACACACATGGACTTTTCACAGGAAGAAGTATTAAACTCCAAGATTAATCCTCCTCTATCACTTCTTTTGTCTATACACTTACCAAACTCTCTCTAAACACTTCAGTTTCAATACATCTGGGAGATTGCCTCACTGTTTTACTCTTGGAAAGAGTAAAATTTCTCGTAGAGCTCCCAGATTGGAGGCAATACTTGCACAAAGAAGACACCCAACAGTAACAAGAACAAAAAAATTCATCAGGAAAAGAAGTCAAATCCAGCACGGACCATATGAGCTTTGTAAGCTAAATGAAAGCAGAGCTTGGTTCTCTGTTTTAAAATTTTTGTGCAAAGAATTCTGTGGCCATTAAGAAGTGCTTTCTCCTCAGCTCGGCCTGAAAATCAAGAACTCAGCCTACTTGACAAGTTCACTCCATAGGCTATTGTGTGAGACCAAAATCAGAAGGATGTAGCCATATGCAAAGGCCTGTATAGCTGTATGGATCTAAGTTTTCCTGATGTGTACCAAAAGTGATTCACTTACTGCTTATTTTTGATAGATCATAGTCCACATCCACCATTTGGGATATATTGAAAAACTGAAATGGCTTCAGAGAATTCATGTTACAGAGAAAACTTCACAAAATTGTATACCAATGTTAGTTCCCCTGGATTTCATATCCCCTGTTGGGATAATGGAACAGATCCAGCTAAACTATCACACTGACACTAAAAGGGATCGTAGTAATGTATGGAAAGAGTTGGAACTCCTCATCCAACTGGCGTTTATGTCTGTTGGTGAAAAAGAAACACCTCCTTTGGGGGAAAGGGAAGAAGAGGACTGTGCATGCCAGAAGACTTACGTTGGGAATTCAGCCATATGCTGGGAAATCATATATGCAAAAGGATTTCCGCTGATATTTTAAATGCAAAAATTGTGAGAATAACATTCAAACGTTCATTTGGGTTGCACAAATAATCAAAAAAAAGGGAAGTAAAGACAGTTTGTTGGCAGATGGAAGAAGACTGGAAAACTAACACCTCTGCACTGGCTGTCCTATGCAGTAGTACAACACATCTGGTTGGATCCCTTCATAATATGAACAATGTAAGGCTTGTGAACTGAGCTGGCTTTGGACTCGATTCCTGAAATGTCTTCAAATAAAAGTTATCCTCTAGATGAGATTAATCCATCTGATTTCCTTGGGGTAATGAAATCCACATCACAGGCCTGAAATATCAAGTTATGTTTTATAAGCCACAGCAGAAAGTTGGTTCATTATCTCCAGAAATCAGTAGAAAAAGTGTTTGCTATTGCATAAAAGGCCATTCTGCGACCACAACTCAGATCATGCCCCCTACTGATTTGCTCACTATCCTTCATCACTATATTTTTTACCTTTTACTTTGTGCAACAATAGATATTTCACTCTACCATTTTATACTTTCACACTAGAGTGAAAATTAAGCTATATACTCACAAATAAGTTTGTGATACATTTCCTCTACTGATAATTGAAATAGAATTTGATCAAACATTCTGGTTAAAAATTGGTATTCAGAGCCTGGCTACCAAAGAGAAAGTTGCTGTTTATAATACTCACAATGTCGTTAACTTGTTGAGACAGCCCCTAGTGAAAATTAATGATTAACTTCAGCACACAATGAAGAAGGAAAAAAGAAACTGCATACACAGAGAAATTATTGCTACAGCTTATGGAGGATAAGTATTACCCATCCTAATTAACACGTTGCGACACAAGAGAGAAAAAAAGTCTCATGACTGCATGGAGGTTGGAGAAGGAGACAAACGTTGCTGCCAGAGGTGTACAGCAGAGGTTTCCAGGAGCTGGCTGTTCACTGCATCACCCAGAGGAGCCCCATGCATGGGCACGTGGCCCCTCCTCAGCCCCATTAACAAGTGGCACCTACACACTGCAAAAGCCACCTGTGATATAGAGATAGCAACAAATCATCCAGACAGTGTAAAGGCCTTCATTATTATTATTATTATTTTTAAAATAACTTCATAAACATTCTACGTTCAATGAAGCATGATGTTGTCAAAGCTGTGCTATGTTAATACTGATCATACAGCTGATCTGGTGCAAGCATAACCACCAGAAAAGCTAAATACACCTCTTTTCCAGCTGCCCTCTTTGAGCTGTGTGCTTAAATTTTTCAGTAACACAAAAATTCTCTTGGAGGAGCAACACCACACTGCAGAGAACAAGACCTTATGAAAGCAGTAGAAGTTACTTATAGGTATACAGACATTTTTAAAGCAAAGTGTTTTGTAGATGCCTCCAGTGCAACAACAGGATGAAAAGGAGGGTCCAGCTCAGTGCCTGATATTCTGAGCACGTCTGCACTGAAGCTAAGGGTATAGCTGTGAGCAGCAGTGAAAGACTGCTTTTATTTACTTTGTGCTATCCTACTGAGTCCTTTCGACATCAGCACCCATGAAGGTATCTCTGTTGATATTTAACACTATCACTCAGTATTGTTAATTAGGATCAGTAAGTGCTTTGTTTGCAGAGAGTGAGAAAATGTGGTAAAAAAAAGAAGACAAGGAGTTAGTAAAATAAGTACTCCACAACAATCCTACAGGCAGAGCCATGTGTGTTTGAAGAAAGCTGCTGGGAATATCCATTGCCTCTGAGTGGGCATTTTTGGAGCAGATGTTTTTCCATAATGCTGATCTCTTCCCTGTCTTCTAAGTACTGTCTGTGTTTCATGCTGTAGTGGAAATGCCACTACAGTCATGTAAAGTCATGGCTTGAAGCAGTGATGGAGCACCTGGTGGGAAGGCAGGGCCAAACCAGGGGAGCTCAGCTGCATGCAATGTACCCGAGTGATGGAAGGGCTGGAGCCAGGATCCATCCCTTCCCAGACCTCATTTAAAGGTTGGCAATGGAGGCAAGGGGTTCTTGCTGGTGAATGCTATGCACTTAAGGTATTCTAAAGGTAAGCCACTTTTTTTCCTTTTGTTTCTGTATCTGTGGCTGCTGTATTTGAGCATACCCTCTCTTTCTGTAGCCTGGGACTTTGCTACTCTGCTACTGCTGCTGTGCTTTCCATTACATTACATATTCACAAACTTGTTTTTTGATGTTTTGTATTAAACCCTAAATATTTTTATCATAGAAAATATCAGCTGATCTCTATTTATGGGTAGTCAAGAAGAATACAGTGATCTGCAGGTTGAATCCAAACCAGCCATAATTTAACATTCTGATGCATTTAGGGCATTTGCAGAGCCATGCAAACCATGCAGCACTGACTGTGCAGTGTTATACTCCTAAGGCAAAAGCATCCTCTCAGTTCTTATGCTGTATATCTCCACAGTGAGGGCCATACATGAACCACAGCCTCCTTGCAGTGCTTATGAGGTGGGAAGCCTGGAAGGAATCAGTCAATACACCAGGTCGGGTTGGATTAGATTCCACTTAAAGGTGTGACACCCTTTTGTTTCCATTTGTGCTGCTATATGTGAAGGAACTTCTCTAATCTGCATCAGCGTGCATTTATTACACAGTGGGACAGTCAGCAAGGTGCACCAAGTATTTGTTCTTATCAGGTGGAGTTACCTTGAACTCCATTGTCACTTCGAGTCATCTACCACCTCCCACTTATTTTCTCCCCAGATATCCCACCTAGCTTAGTGTTCTCCATGAGCATGGGCACTTTCCTTCTCTTGGATTCAGCATGCAGGGTGGGGTAGCTCCACCAGTCTTCAGGAGAAGAAAGCATGATAATTTCTCTCTAGTACTATATCTCCTGGGTCACAACAGCCTGTTATTTGCACCCTGTGCTTCCTCAGTTTCATGGAAGTTCTTCATAAATGAGTTTGTCAGCTGCATTTTAGGGACCCCAATAAGTACCACCTGATCCTATCTCACAGGTGCACAGCTGATGTAGAAGGAACAGAAGCAAGTGGGCACAAATCTCAATCAGCTGAAGCAAATATCCACCTACTGAGGGGTGATTGAAGTTCTTTGCATATGAACTCTCAATAAAGCCCTTCCCTGAGACAAAAATTACAATGAAGGAAATCATGGCCAAACATCAGAATTGCCTGTATGTATACAGGTATGTGATCCAGCTCAGTGTGGGAACAAAGTTATTAACTATCACAGTCAAACAACACAGAGAAAGTATACTGCAGCTATTTCATTCTTTGATAAAGAGGAAAAAAAAAGGAAAGATGCCTATTTGGAACTGCTTATCCTTTCCTAAGTAACTCGTATTGGAGTCACTCAGTGGATGCCTGGTTGCCTACCTGTGCAACCTGGTCTAGGGAGCTGCTCTGGCTGGGGGTTGGACTCAGTGATCTCTAGAGGTCCCTTCCAACTCCTACAGTTCTGTGATTCCAACAATAAAAAGAAAAGCAGCTACCAGTTCTCAAGAACAGCCTCTTCCTTGGCACAATGACAATCAAAATAAAGAGTAAGAGAGAACAACTAATAATACTGCAGTTATTTATATCCCCATATAAGCTACTTCTTTTCCCCCCACTCATCCTATTGTAAGAAACAAGAAAAAAGGGCTGGGGGGAAGGCCCTACGACATCCTGCTCTAGCACAACCTATGTGGTTCTATACATATGGCTGTGTGTGCTTATACATGTGGCTGCCCATGATGAGCTTTTCTAAGACAGTCTCCTTTTCCCATTGTGCTTTAACCTTATGGATGTGTATAAGCCACAAAGCATGTGGATGTGGTTGTTGCTGTTAACTGGGTATCAGTGTCTCAATTAGTTATGATTAGGGCATATGCTGCAGCTCTGTGAAGGTATGTTGTCCAAGTTTGCTTCTGTTTTCCAATATTTAACAGACTGGGCCAGGCATTGTCTGAAGTTGTGAATTAAAACACTCGACTTACATATTCTATAATATTGCTGCACTTAGTTTGGATGATGTTCCCTATTATTCAATAATCAGCTATTTGCATAAGAAACAGCTTTCTTTAAGTATTGCATCTGATTAAAGGAATTCTTATGAAAACAGCAGAAATACCCTTTATGCAATTAAAACTTTCCTGTTTACATGGAAAATTGCTGTGAGGCCAATGCTGAAGGAAGATGAAGACCTTAAAGGGTAGAACGTTGACTTTCAAGTTCTGTTAAGGAATGTGAGTCATCTTTGGGAATGGGATTAAAGTAAACGTCTGCTCCTGCAGCAGGCTTAACAGTGGTACTCCTTTTTCCTGTTCTCAGGCTGCCTGATGTCAGTGCTCCTAGCTGAGCTAAGGAGGGTTATGAGTAAGCTGCCACCACCGGGGCATTCCTGCAGTACTTTTGCTGTAGTTAAAGACGTGAGGCCTCTGTTGTAAAGCAGTCCTGCTGGAAAATTGGTTGTCTTGAACAAAACAGTCCTGACTTGTGCAAGAGCTGCCAAGTTCTTTGTTCTGAGTAGACATCAATGAGAGCTTAAAGTCATCTGTGTTCCCCAAACCAGTCTTCTTTTGAGACTGTATGTTCTTGTTCCAACTTGTTGGGGTGGAGGGAGAAGAGCAATTTCATGAGAGCTCTTGACAATGGAAACTATTCAGTGTTTTGTGATAATCTAATGAAAGTTTTGGTTTTTTTTTCTTGTATTGCATTTCAATTAGCAATGGTTTTGCTTGTGATACTTGAACTATTTATTCTTTTATAAGCTGCAGGCAATACAATATTTAGTATCAGCAGCTTACTTCCTAGGGTAAGATACCCTCAATGATGAAGTTGCAACATAAAGGAAATCTGAGGCATTTTATTGATCCCTTAGCAAAGAGCAAAGCCAAACAGAAAAAATCTGCAGGCTATGACCTCTATAGTATATGTAGCAGTAGAACAGGGACCTGAATGTGCATCTGTAGATGAGCTTCTACAATTCACACCTCATTTGATGCTTTGAAAATGACAGCTGACTCTTTAGCTTTTAAAAACATGCTGACCTTTGCTATTAGGCAGTATATGTAGAGTTTCCATCATAACTGAAGGTGGAGGAGGAAACTTATTCCACTAGTAGGGATTTGTTGGCACTCTCTCCCTTCTTGGCCTGATAAAGTGAAAGAAATGACATCTGAGAGGGCAAACTCAGGATTCTGAGTGTGACTGTGCTCTCTCCTTGGAGGTGCTTGAGCTGAAGCCAGAAAGCCCTGACCTGTGGAAAAAGCAGGGGAAAATTCCAAAGGAAGTGGGGAAGCTGTTCCAAAACCCTGTGGGAAAGGGGGTAGGAGTGAAAAAGGATGGGAAATAGAAGACTTATTTCTTACAAGGTCTGAACTCTAGGGGCCTGTATTATTTCATTGCCCTTAAGTGGAAACTCAAAGCCAGACACTCTTGCCCCTTGATCAAGGCTGTAAGTGGTGTGAAAGTTGTGAAGCATTTCTAATAAGTTATTAGAGCAGTTTCTGCTTTTGTTTCTGGCATTTTCCATCTCTGTCTGAAAGTGGATAGCACATGGGGAAGGCTTGTATAACCTACTCAAAGTCTGTTCTGCCATTTGTGTTAAATCACTTGTTAGTATTCCACCAGGGCACACTGGTGTTGGGGGATTTATGGGGATTTGTAGGACATAATCTGGGGAAACAAAGAAAGCAAGAACAGGAGAAAAAGAGCTCTATATATTGTGTCCATGTGGTATGATGTTTCAGGAAACATAGTGAATGAAATTAACCTGACATGAAATTGTTCTGATGTTCCCCACTTTCAGAATAAATGTTAAAAATAAAAAGCAGGAGTTCTTAAAGTGTGGGTAAGTGGAAAATAGGGACACACGGTGGAGAAATTCAAGCACTTGGCTGAGAAAACCTTCCAGCAGAATACACCCTGAGTGATATCACCTGAACTTTGAGATGGTCTTACAGAAGGTGTGTTGTGTTTAAAGAGGCTGAAGTCTAATCTCACTTAAGTGCTTGAAGTGAGAAGAGTAATGAGGGGTAGCAAACCCTATTTCAGGAATCATTCAGATTCTTTTGCAAAGTTCTCTTTCCACTGGCATGTTTCTGCTATTTATGGAATTCATTTTCTGGTAGGTTAAATTAATTTCTGCTTCAGGTTGAGAATAGTAATGTTTTTTGAAGCTGGTTAGTTTGAGTTTAAAATGAGTTATTTAGAAGTGCCAGAGACTTTCCTGATCTTTCAGAGACTTGTAGCAGATGATCTTTGTTTTGGAGTATCTGAAGCAGCATTTTTGTCAAGACCACACTTTTTCAGCTACGTGCCAACTATGTGTACAGACTTATTGTTGAAATTTATACAAACTTTGAAGTCAGCAGGACTCCTGGTAGCACAGGAAGGCCTGGGATGTCCGTGGTGTCCTGCCTGGTGGAGGTCTCAGACACTGTGGCCAACTCTACTGGCTGTGTTGGGGTAAGGGGCCATCCAGGCATGCTTTATTAGTGAAGTTGAAAAGCAGTCCTAACTGAGCTAAAGTACTTCCACACTGGAAGTATAAAATAAGCAACAATGGTATAGGGCTGGCTCCATCTGCTCTGTGGCAGCACTGTAGCTGCTCTGCCCTATTTCCACAGCAGGCTTCCCCCAACCCTGTGGCTTATCACTCAGTCAGCTCACAGCAGATCCTGGTCTGCCCCTGAGTGAGCTTGGAGTCTGAAATCCCAGCCCCTGAGCCTCCATGGTAAGAAGTTATCTTTACCTCAGGATCCACTACAAAATCTCTGTTCTCTTGGTGCTGGGCCCATAGCTGTAGCCAGCATGCTGCTGGGTGTCTGCTGTCCTGCTGTAGGCAGTGAGTTTTGTATTCCTTCCCATCCAGGCACAGAATTGCCCAGGGAGGAGGCATTTCTGCTCCTCTGTTCTGCACCAGCTCCTAGCTCAAGATATTTCTGGTGAAAACAAATCCAAGCTTACAGGGACAGAATCATAGAACAGTTTGGTTTGGAGAGGACACTTGGGCTCACCTGGTTCCAATCCCCTGCTGTAGGCAGGGACACCTCCCTCTGAACTGGGTTGCTTACAGCCCCATGCAGTCTGGCCTTGAATGCTTCCAGGGAGAGGGCATCCACAGCCTCACTGGGCAAATGTGTGCCAGGGAGGTTCAGTGAGATATCAGGAAAATCTTTACAGAAAGGGCTGTTAAGTACTGGAAAAGGCTCCCCAGGGAAGTGGTTGAGTCACCATCACTGACTGTGTTTAAAAACCATTTGGATGAGATGCTCAGGGATGTGATTTAGAGGTGGGTTGTTAGAGTTAGGGTAGTATGGTTTGGTTGTGATTGGTCTTGATGATCTTGAAGGTCTTTTTTCCAGCCGGAGTGATTCTATGAAGATAGCAAGGAATTAGTAAAGCTGTGTTGTTGGAATAGGAACTGGGGAAGCTACATTGTTGGAAGTAGGCAATGTCTGTGGACAAAAAGCAAGTATTGTGTTGAGCAAGAAAAAGATGTTACCATTTTCTAAAAGGCTTCATTACTACGTGTAGGGATGCTTGGTGTGTAATTCAGAGATGAATGCCAACTAGAGATGAATTATGTTGTACTCAGCTCTAAAGCTACTCTAGAATGAATCAATTCTGAACTACAAAGTGAAAGAAAAGCATATAATATTTATACGATGTCAAGTTGATGCCCTTGAAAAGTGCAGATCCCAGCGCTGTGAATTTGTGGGCTTCCCCAGCCCTCAGTGAAGATGTATTGATGTGGACTTAAGGGGAGTTCATTGGCTACTAGAGAAAAGTCTTGTTTTGCTGAGGAAGTGCTATTTGTCATTCTCAGTCCACGATCAAGAATAAAAGCAACTGCCATGGGAAAATAGGTGGGCTTCATTTATTTTCTGGAGTGCCAGGCCATCTTAGATTTTGCTAATAAAATAGTTTATGTATGGTCTAGTGTGGGAGTTGGATAAGATTATTTTTCTGAAAACTGATTTAATAATTTTTCATAAGTCTCAATTGCACATGGGCACCATGAATCTGTGTTCCTCTTTCCAGTGTGTGTGACCAACAATTTGACTGTATACCTCAGGGGTGAGGATAACATTCCTGAAAATGTCTCAGTTTTGAGTTTTCTTCTCACTTCCCCATATAGCACTGATTGTATTTGCAAACTAGATTGGATCTATTGGATTAAGCCTCCCCTTGATTTTCAGAAGTTGGGTAGTTTTCTGTGGTTGGATCACAACTGAAATCAATAAAAATAATACTGTTAATGAAAATGTAATGCCTATGCAAGTGTGGGTTCTTAGATTTTTAAGACTTGTCTGGCAGCTGGAGTCAGTTGCCTACCAAGATATAGCAGTAAGACCTGTGGATGCTGTCATTTCTCTGGTTGAGCTCTACTTTGCACCAAAGTTTCTATAGCTAAGCTGTAGGTCTGCTGAACAGGCATGTGGGTGGCTGAAATTCTGATGGGATTCAGAGTTGGGGTGTTCTACTTGCTTCACCAGGAGAGCTCATCCTGGAAGATGGGCTCAAAGAATCCTATTGGCTTAGTTGTTTTGGGGCCTTTGAGAGAGGTGGGAAATGAGAGATTTATGCCATGTTTCAAGTAGGAGGGAGAAAATATGCATCATCCATTTGTTAATTAACAAGTTCAGGAGACTAATCTACTGCCTTTCCTTCTGAAGGCCCCCACTTTGCTTCTGTACACAAGCTAGAAGATGGTTCACAGCTGTGGATGGTGTGGCAGGGATCTCAGCTGCTTGAAGGGTGTTTAATCCATGCTCCTTGGCATGCTGTTTAGGCAGCAAAGTGGAATCTGTGTCAGCACTCTGGTCTGAGCTGTGTTTTTAGGCACTTAATTATTCCCATCTATTCTGGGAGTCATCAGTGCACTCTTGCATGTCTAGCCCCTGAAGCCTATGCGTAACTACCTCTTTGGTAAATTTAAAAAGATGCATTATCTGATGAAGTGCTTTTTGTGATTTAGAAGCAGCTGCGGGACTAAATGCAGAGATCAATCAATATTGATTATCACAGTGTTTTTTTTTTTCCTGGGCTTAAGAAGTGTGCTCTAATAAGGGACTGCAGGGCTTCACTGGTTCTGAAGCATTCCCTGTGAGATATCAAAGTGAGGGTAATTAATGCTGTGGGCACAGACATTAATTCTGGACCAGTGATGACACGGGCATTAAAAGGGGAATGTAGCCTTTCCATAATGTACTGCAGTTAGGTTGTATGTGTATCTGGCTGTAGCTGAGTTCGAGTTACAGCAGATGCAGAACCCAGGCAGATTTTTCTAAAGCTCCTTAAATACAAGGCAGTGGCAAGCATACTGACATGGTGCACAGGATTCTGACTGCTCTCAGGCCATTCACAACGTGTACTTGTGCCCCAGTTTCTCCAGCTGTGCAATAGGAGCAATGGAGGCTCCAAAGTACTGTGTACAATAAAGAGCCACATTAAAAAGGAACAAAATACTGATGCCTCAGTCTTCCAGGGAAAACAGCACTCGCTGGTTCCTGCAGTGCTAGGAGGGGAGAGTTAGAGAATATTTGTGTGTCTGTGCTCTGCTTCTGCTTGAAGTTGGTAAAAGCTTAGCCTGTCAGTGTGCTGAGCTGGGTGAATAGTTGTGCCAGTTGTGCCTTTTGTCCCTGCTGGCCTGGGATGAACTCAGCCTTTCTGCTCTGCTTTGGGAGGAGGTTGGCTGCAGAGGCAGGTACAGATTTAACACTGATTATCCTTCAAGCCCTGGTACCTTCCACATAAAGCTAAGAGCAGAGTGACTTGTCACACTGGTGACAGTCTCCCTCTTCTCTGTGTCTCAGTTCTGAAATAATAAAAGCTCATTTGTGTCTTTTAAAAGTCACTCTGTAGATGGCAGTTTGTGTGACTGTAGCAGTCCAAATGCTTATTGAGGAGACTCATCTAAAACACCTCTGATTTGTTGTGGAAGAAAACCCTTTTGGTGCTGGATGTAAGGAGCCACCATTGCCCCTCTAAACCACGAGACTGTGCAAATGTCTTCATTTCACTGATAGAGAAACTGAGGCAGAGATTTTTTTTTCTCCTTACAGCACTGCATGCATTGATCAGTGGTAACATTTTTTTGTTTAATATAATGCCTTATGGGTTTTTTATTATGTAGATCATCTGAACTCATGGCATTCTGTTGGTCCTTTCCAACAGCTAGTAACTTAAAGAAAGCCAAGCAAATACATGACATCTAGAACACCCCAAAAGCTTGCCTTAGATTTCCACTTTCTTGAATGAAGATGAGTGCTTTTCATCCCCAAATCTTAATAGCTCTACAACTACTAAACTCGTTGCTGATATGACAAATGGTCTCATTAGCTCCACCTTTTCCTACAGTAAGGCGTCAGGAGATGAAATACCAAAACAGAGTTGCTGAGCCTTTCTGATTTGTTTGAAATAAATCCTGACTTAAGGCTTTGAAAGTGTATTTTTTTTAATTCTGTTTTAACAAAATGCTTGTCTCACACTATCTCGAGGTTGCTCTGCTTGTGTTTGAAAGCTCTTACTAGCTTGACGTTATCAAATTTACTTAATGATTCTCTCTTTGCATATCAAAGACAAACACTTCCTTGCATGCTTGCAAAGCCAGACCTAATCTTGAATCTCGTGTTAATTCTTTGATCTTGGTACTTCCAGCAGTGTAAAACAACAAACCACAGCATTTTCATTATGATACGTAAGTGAAACAGTTTCCTGAGAAAATGAGATCTTGTTTCTTGATCTTCTGAAGGGGTTACTGAATGTGAGATCTATTAGTGTTGTACATAAAAAGGTCAGCAACTCTACAGGGCTGTTGAAGGAGGAACACATTCACGACTTGAGAAAACAAACAGAGAAGCTGATCTACCTCTGTGCAATGTGAACATTTGGCCCCGTGAAGGAGATGAGTGTGAAATGGGGCCGTGGTCACCCATAGCAGCACAGTGAGGAGAGCCTGGGCACAAGAAATGAATGAGAGGGAGTGGGAGCTAAGATCTTAGCTGCTGAGCATGCACCCAAGGTATCCACTGCCTCAGCACAGGTATGCCTTTCTCAATAGGAGCCTGATAGGGGAAGCTCTTCTGGTTGGGGCTATTTTATTGCAAAATAATGAGAGTTGAGAGCACAACTAGGAAAGCAATGAACAAATGTTTCTTATCCCACAGGCCATAAATACAAATGGTTGAACACAAAGAGGCCCAAATCTGATTCACTGCAGTACAATGTTCCTTAAGCGTTGGGGTATAAATAAATAATCTTGTTTTGATCTTCCTGATGAGGAAAGTATACACAGAGGGAAAGGAGAGAGTACAAACAGTACGTGTGGAATCCAACTTGTATCTCACACCATAAAGCTGATAATGAAACCTTGTTTTCCCCATCCTTAACTCAGGACATTAGTGGTTATTGGACTTTTTTCAACCATTAGCCTAAGTGTGCTGTCATTCATGACACAGTTTTGGGGGAAGAAGTCTATAAAAGCTCTCAAGGCCTAGGAAAAAGCCTGTGATTACCCTGGAGGTGCCTTTATTCCCACTGCAGTATTTGCAACTCTGAGCCACAAATCACCAATCCGTACAGTTGTGCTAGTCCAGTACGTATGCTGGCGCCTAATGGTGTCCTGGTGATGGGCAATAGACTACAAAGGAAGCAAGCCTACAATTACTGTTATCCTGCACCTCCCTGGGAGGGCGGCAGCAGGGCAGGATGGTCAGGAGGAGCTTTTAAGAAGGATTTCTTTCAAGTGTTCTGTGAATAGCCACGGACAATAGGCAGGATGTGGCAGTGCTATGGGCTGGGGCCTGGATGAGACTGGGAGGGACCTGAGGACTGTGACTGAAAGAGGAGTATTTTTTTTTTTTTAACTGACGGTTGAAAATCCTGTGTAAATGTGATTACATGGTGTTGTGTTGCAATAATGTTAAGAGGATGGAGCCCGGGAGAGTTATAAATGTGCTGTCACTGGGAGCCAGGCAGAGATGGGGCCTGCTGTGATGCATCTGGCTAATGACAGCCCTTGTGGGCAGTGGCCTTCCTCAGCAGCTTCCTGAGGATTTGGTGTTTCCCTTGCTCCTGTTGCTTTTGGTCCTGATTCTGACATCTTTAGACACGATGGACCCTATACAAAATGGGGTCCCACTGCATGCACAGCCCAGGCTCCTTGTCCAGGCCTTGGACAGTGATTAGGGAACCATTCTTGATGCTGACCAGGAATTGCCAGTGAGGGATCTGGATCCTGAAACCTTGACTTCTGTGAGCCAGATTTGAGGATTCTGTACTCTGTGATCTATTGTTTCATTGTGCAGTGGCTCAGCCAAAATTCTCACAAAACCTGTAGAAAGAGAGGTTAGGTTTGAATTTTCAGGCTCAAGTGTATCTTTTCTTTGCATGCTGCACATCTGATATTGACTACTAAGCTTTGATACTGCAAAGATCCTATTTTTGACAGAGAGATGGTATTTCATAAGCTTAAAGAGGATCTGGCAAGAGAAGGATGCTGCATTCATTGTTATTCTAAAGAGTGCACACGAGGGAAGATGCCTGCATTAATTGTTGGACAGCTTGCCATTTGTAGCTTGCAATGATAGGGGATTATGAACAAGACTTGCTGCAAGGCTGAGGAGTTTATTGGAACGTTTGCAAATGATATTAAAGTGAGACTTTATAACGACCCCCTTGGTGAAATAGGACTTTTTAACTACAGAGCTGTGTTGCAGTTCATCACAAGTCCCCTTTGGGATGCTTAGGAGGTGATTTCTGTAACCCGGATGGGTGCTTGAGCTCTGCCTATGGACTGTAGTTGTATGAACTGCAAACTTGCTCGTGTATTGCTCTGATATGAATTTGCTCTGTAAATGTCCGTTACTTTGGATGCTGAGAACTTGTGTGGTTACTTGTGTCTCCATCATCTTGTGCTAGATTTACTTTCCATCATCTCTGTTAAGTGCGCGTTTCAGGAACAGGGAAATTGTATCTTGGCTTGTCAAAGAAGAGGAAAGATGGCTATGTAGACTGAGGTTGATCTCTAGACCTTTGCTTCTTGGTAAGCTCAGTTGCTGCCTGGTACTGCTGCTGATGGAGGTAACCAAGACCTCAGATAGGACCCCAGAGGTGGCAATGCAGATACTTGTGTGCTGCTAACCTGATCTGGTTGGAGACACCAGGTGTCACCTGGCAGTGACAGTGGATCTGTGCCTCCCTGTGCTGCTCAGGAAGACACATTGTTGTGACATGCAGCATTGGAGAGCTTTTCAGATTTCAGACTTCAGTTTCAGAAGCAATTTTTTGTTCCTTTCCTGTTTTTGGTTATTTTTCAGTAGAAATCCCTTGAGAATGAGTCCATTCTCAATGGAAGGGAGACTGGCTCCTTACCGTTCCTTAAAGTTGAGAGTGCCTCTAATATTTCTTCTTTCAAAAGGGCTTGAAATTGTCTGAGCATAATAAAAATGAATATTTTCTCTTTTTAGAGAACCTCTTTTCCTGATGTCTTTTTTTTTTTTTGCATAGAAATCCTTCAAAAATGAGTGAAATGCCTCCCTCAGAGTGCTATTTCATCTTTGCTTTGCTTTTGTGCCTCCTGCTTATTTATGGAAGTAGCTTTGTTTCCTCAATAAACACAGGCTGCATTTTTTCTTGATTTCATCAACCTAACAGCATGAGCTGTTCAGATCCACCTCTGCCTTGCTGTAGACACTATGAGAAATGGTGATTGTGTCAAAGAGATGAGGTGTAGCTATAACTACAATGTGGGCACAGGCATCTGTGAAGAGAGTTGATACCAAATATAAACAGTTGTTGAAATATGATAAACAGTCTGGGGTTGTAAAGGAATGACTAGAAAGGTTTTGGACAGAAATGGAGGTTGTTTTTTTTCCTCCTCCCTTAATCCATCTGACTCTGACATAAACGTAATTATTCTGGTCCCATTTGCAAGGGCAGTGTCACTCTTCTCGTTCTCAAATCAGACTATAAATAAGAGGAAGGGCCTGTTCTCATGCATTAGTGCAAGCTGTGCTTCTCCTCACATCTTCAGAGAGCATGGTTGCAAGGGATGTTGAACTGGGAGAGCTGGTAGATGTGCTGGTATTTGTCCCCTGTGGTCCTGGCTGAGGATTTTGGCCAGGAGAGGACCTGGAAGTCACTTCTCACAGAGACATGGACAGTGATTTCCTTTGAGTTACCCTGTGAATCAAACAAGGCCGAGAAACCCCAAATTCCTTTTTCTTTTTCCTGTACAACTAAACATAATTTTCTCCCTTCCTTTCTAGCAGTGATAATACACATTGGCTTGGCTGTTGGCAACCCCTCCAGATATGGGGCCAGACCAGCACTCCATTTACTTCAGTGGAAGGATGCCAGGCAGTGCAACTGAGGACCTGGCTCTTCTATCTGAGCTGCAGCTACAACACTTATCTAAGCTGATCTGTAAATTTTGCCTGAAGATTTTGAGAACCAGTTTTCTCGCATGATTCGAATATTTCTTGTGTCATGATGGGCTGGAAATACCCTGTAGCAGATGTTCTGGTGGCACAAGTTATGCTTGCATTCCTGATGTGGCCTGACCCTGAAATAGCTGAGCATATGTGGAGAAGAGGAGGAGCAGAGAGACTTGATGGGAAATTCATCATCTTCACAATGGTTTGGTTCAGCATCAGCATTGAAAACTTAGGCTTTGCCATTGCTGGAGGAAAGGAGCTTGTATCTCTGTCTTAGCTCTTTGGCTCTTTTATGTGATATTAACTCTGCTGTTCTGGTTCATTCCCAGCTGCCACCAGGGATGCTTATGTTGTCTTGAGTTTAGAGCTCTTATTTCCTTGTTCCCACCACATGGTAATGCTCTCCCATGCTTAGTGATATCCCACATGCAAATCTTCATTAACCTTGCTAATTACTATTGTAGTATTTCAAATCATTTTATTTTTTGACTAGCCAGAGCAGACCTTTATCATTAGGACTGACTAATTTACATCAAGTGGGCTTTGGGATTGCAGTGCCTGAGGTTCTGCTTGTCTGTATCTGATAATGCCCCAAGGAGGTTTGTAATTGTATGGAAAAAGGAACAGCAACATTTAACTCCAGGCTTTAACTCACTTTCTGTAACATGTACATGAGAAGTGCTCCTAGCCATTGCTCTTTAGGGTAGGTAGCACTGGCAGCTGTGAAGGCTGTGCTAGCTGTGGGAAGAATTTCCTTGTACAGGTGTAATGTAATGCGTGTGTACATTTGGGTCTGCTGGTGTTTTAGCAATGTATTACCCAGTAATGGGAAATGCAGACATTCAGCATGTGATATGAATGCTAAATCCACTGCTAAGGACTACAGCCATACAAATGGGAATGGCCTGATGTGCTCTCAGTGAGCACGACTCATTTTAAAAAGATGTAAGTTTCAAACTGCATGAGCTCAAAGCTCAGTTGTTCCAGAGAAGTTTGATCTTCACAGCTTGTGTGTCCTATAGTACAGTATTTCATATGGTTGAAGTTCATACTTTGTATGATGTATGTAGCATGTAAAGTTACAGGTTCTGCAACTAGAATATGGTAATAAACTGCTTCTATAGTGTGTTCACATTCAGATGTGAAAACATTTTATAGAAGAAAAGCCAATTACTCCTACATTCTACATAGGGAAAAGAGCCAGTAAGTGTTTAAATTATTTATGCAAAATCCATTACCAGGATAGTGGGAACATCAGAAGCTGACTTGAACCTTTCTGTGCTGCAGTCCTGGTCTGTTTGCCAGCCCTGTGCAGTGTCCAAGCTATGGCACATGATGAAACAAAACAATGCTCTATTAGTCAGCCTTTAATTAATCAAGACGTTGCTGTGAACTTGTTGTGGCAGCTGCTTCAGAAATGTGCTCTCAATGAGTACCTTGCTGAAGTTTGATCTCCTGTCCTAATCACTGAAGCCCAATGTATACATCAAGTCATCAAATGCTATTTTCAAGCAGTCCCTCAAGCAGTCTGACTCCTCAGTTACTGTGTTTGCCTGTATTTCTGTAGTTGGTGTATTAATGCCTGTCCTCCAGGTCTTCAGCTCGACTTGTGTGTGATGAATAGCTGAAATGGCACAAGATCCTGTCTTGAGCAGCAGTGCAGATGCACATCTGGCATGGAAGGGGCAGTTCCTGAGGAGGCATGAGCTCAAAGGAAGGTTTTCTTTACATTGTATGCAGCTACTTGTTGCTCATAATTACAGGCAAAGAGCTATTTGAGGCATTTCAGCCCTTTTCTTGCTACCTAAAATAACTTAAAAGTACCCATTTATACCCTCAAAATGGGTGTGTTGCAAGTGTAGCTCCAAATAACTCCCCAGAAAAATATGTTCCAGCAGTGCTAGGGTACTGTAATTGAGGAAGGTCTCTGTCACTCCACCCTGTGACATCTCCCATAGAGCGTGCTGCTGAAGATCAAGTCTGCTCTTTGCTCCTAAGCTCCAAATAAAGGGAGAAAATATTTTGTGCCAATTTCAAGCAACTACAGTTATGAAATGGCAGCCACTTTTGTATCTTGGTCACTGTTGCACCCACGGAAGTTGTTTTTTTGTGCAGATCCCTGCACCAGGGAATTCCAACCACGTGTGATGCCCTCGCTAGAAAAAGTCTCTGCAAACATCCATTGCAGCACCCGCAAGAAGATCTGTTCTTGCTTCTGAACAGGACACTTAAAGCTTATGGGATGCCATTTTCAATTGCTTTAGGGCCTGGAATTGTTGCTTAAATGTGAATCTCACATGTTTGGTCTGAAAATCATGCCCTGCTTTTTTCTTGAGCTAATATAAGGGAAAAAAGCCTTCCAGAGACCGACATGGGAGGGAAGAAAAGAGGAATATCTTATCTGTGCTGGTTGTTTGCTCTTTCCTTGGACTCCCCCACTGTGGCAATGTGGTGGTTGGCTGCTCTGCAGGTCCTTATCTTTTACAAATCCACAAGAATTCCCTTTACAGGCTGTGAAATCTTCCTGCAGAGGATGAATTGTGAAGGCAGAGAAAATGAACTCAGATAGAAGATGAAAGGAAGAATCCACAGCTGTAGCAGGGGCAGGATCAGTGCTGGCTTTGTGGGGCTGGGAAGAGGACCATCACCCCATGTTCTGTGTTGTGCTTTATGTGAGTTGTGCTGGACTTTGTGATTGAATGTCACCTTTTTTCCTCAAGCTGCACCTTGCTCCTGCTCAGGCTTCCCCAGTGAGGATTTCACAGCATTCTGCTGCTTTGCTACCAGCTCCCAAAGGCAGATGAGGAAGCTGCTTTCCTCCTCTAGGATTTTACACCTTGCTACAGCATAGTCAAGGAGGACAAATTGGCTGTTTCATGCTGCTGTGCGCTACAGTGGCTGCTCAGCTGGGCATTCAGGTGTGCCAAAGTGACATGGTGCAGTGCTGCCAGCAGAGCCTATCCTGTTGCATTTGGGGCTGCTGCAGCAGTGGGGTCAGGAATTCAGCACGGTCTCAGAGGTTTGCATCCTCCAGCACTCCCAGCACACAAATCCACCAGTGTTCTCTACCTCTAGTTGTGCAGTCACTTGAAGCTACATTTTATTGTGAGTGAAGTCTTAATTACACTTCTCCTTGGTATGAAGATAGATGGAAAGGGAACTTAAAACTCCATTTCCATTATTTTGGTGTAATCATTGCAAGTTACCAGGGCGGTGAGAACTTTCAAGATGTCTCTGCTGTAAATCTCACTACATTTGCACTTCAGTGCACCAGTTGTACTGCTCTCTTTCCTGCTAAAGCTGCTTCTTATGCTTGAGGCATTATTTTAGTCTGTTCAGTTGCAAAGAAGGGCTTTAGAAGAAAGTATTACTGTCACCTCTTCACTCATTTATGTGGCAGGTAACATGAAATTCAGGAGGGAAATAAGGGAATAATCACTTGTAAAACCTTTTGTAATGACACTTGTAATTCTGCTGGGTTAAATAGGTTGGGGCTTGCTGCTTTCCTTTTGTAGCCTGTAGAAAGCACAGCAAAGGAAAACCATACTCTTAGAGACTCTAGTTTTGTAACAGGGTATTCTAACTTCTGTACGAACTGTTGCTGAAACTGGGTTTTCGAATGACACAAGTCAGTGTGGCACTGGGTCTTGTTTTAAGAGTACATGGGTCATAAATCTTATTTTTAAGACTAAGACAAATTTTTCTGTTCCCACCAAAAAAAAACAAAGACCAGACCTTGCTACATCACAACTTTGGTTTCTGCATTCCCTGCTTGGCCACAGAAGATAACATCATCCTGTTGAATAATATTTTGTGAGACCTAATCCTATAGGCAGTATGGTCATGAGATAAAATGTAGGAACATGAGGAAAGGGAACTTGCATGGTATTTTTGTATGAGTAATTTTCAAGTGAACAGTCCCAGTGTGCAGTTTAAAAGAGAGATGGTTTGCAAGAGTGAGAAAGGAATTTGGGATTGGACCCTCCTCTGTCTACTGTTGGACCCTATAAACTGTTGAACAGATTTATGGGGTGGTGGAGTAGATGATTTGCCCACTTTATTTCAGCACTATAGCAGTCATAGCATTGGTCTTGGCAAACAGTATCTCAGATTGATAAAATTTTACAGTTTTAAAGTTGAAGGAGTCTGTGCAGCCAGACAATCGATGATCTGTGTAAATGCCAATACTAAAATTAAATGGTTAATTAAGTTTATTTTCCCTGGGCTGCTCCATCTGCATTCTTCCAGTTTGCTGCTGTAGGGCAGACAGCTCTTCTTCCAGGAATGAATGGAGTTTTCTAGGTATAAAATTAAGCCAAGAGACAACAGAAACCCATTAAAATGACTGGGAGGCTTTCCATGCTATTTAATGGGCTTTAGCTCATCCCTTTTATGAGCTCTCTGAGAGCTGTTAGCCATTTCTGAAGAGGCCCCACTCTGGGGGTCAGCATTGGCCAACTATGTTGGTAGAGCCAGCAGCAGGTGGGAAACCACATCTCTTCCCATGTGCCATGCATGGGTGGTGAGGAACCCACGCATGGCCCAGTGTTGTACTTTCTGAGAGGCATGTGCTGGGTAACTCTGATTTCTTGCAGAAAAGGTTGGCACCACATCCAAAACACCTAATGTGGTGTTAATTCTATTCTCTAAAGTCTCTCTCAGCAGTGTTTGCTGGCAGCTTTGGGGTTATTCAGATGAAAAAATGTCATGAATTTCTACATGCTGAAATCTCCCTGTACTCTGGTCCAACCTAGGAATATCTAAATGATATTAAAGTGACCCATAAGCAGAAGCAGCTCCGTTGCGAGCAGGAATTTATCACAGATCATTGAACCTTTAAAGGTAGAGAAGAGCTGCAGTTATTAGACTTCAGCATAGAGATCCTGAGAATGTGAGGCTTGTGCCCTGTGCTTGCATGGAGGAATTTGGTGTTGAGACTTACCCAGAGGCTATCCCTGGAACTTGTGTCCTTAGGGTTAGAGACGACCTTGATGGTGGGGATGCCACAGCCATTGAGCTTGTGGCTTTGGTTCTGCTAGTTCTTTTGGGCTTTCACTTGTTTATCTCTCTTTTTGGACTTCACATTTTAGGCAGCAGAGATTCTGATTGAAAGTAATTTAAGTGTCACCTTTCCCTCTTCTTTCTTCTTTTGTGGCACTTTGCCTGTTTGATGGGTTTGGAGAGGAAAAGCATCTCATTGCAAGGGCAGTAAACCACTTCCAGGTTCTTCTTGTCCTTCTATCTCTTGAGCTGCCTGTCCCCCTGCTGTTTCCCGTCACTTTGGTGATCTGTATGTCCACACTTTCCTTCTTCTCATTCTCATATTCTCTTTCACTCTCTTTTTTTGGGTTCAGAACTATCTGCAGCATCTGAGTTTGAGTGGGTAAAGCTGAACTCACCTTCATTCTCCTCACAGCCCTGGGAATTCTTTGCTTGCTTATCTCCCAGCAGCACAGACCAATTAATAATGTCTTCAAGTCCCTTCCCAGACCTGTGCATGATTTTGTTGCTCTCTGAAAAGACATATCAACTCCATCCCCATGGCTGCTCCTGACTGCTCCTTCCAATTTATTTTCAGATGCTCTCACTGTAGGTTGCATCCACCAGTTCCCTTTCCAGAAGGGGTGAGTGTAATTGCTTCAGTTTCTTCTGAGAGTCTGTATCTCAAAAGGTGAACCACAGCTTCTGGAGCTGGAGCTCCCCATGGCTATCATGTATGCAAAGTGCATTTCCTCTTGCCAGAGGCTTGAAACTTATGTGCACCTGCTATAATATTACACCAGTTCTTTGTGGTGTTTCATGTTGGATCAGAGCTTTCTTACTCAAATTTGCCTCAACTAGGAAGCTTAGTTCTCCAGCTTTTGTTCTGCAAAATTTAAGTCAATGACATTTCATGCCTTGAAAAGCTTATCTGAAGATGCTAAGATGAAGCCTACTATTTAGGTGATGTTTTAAAAGTATTTAAGCTGTTTCAGCTCTATTTTCTTCCAGATCTTTTGAATGAGAATAGCTGACATCAGACTTCTGTGCTGAAATCTGGAAGGTCCAAAGTCTTACCTGGAGAAGTGGTGGACAAAGTAGTTTTTGGGATTTTGTATCTGGGGAAAGCAGACTGTATTTGGCCTGTTTTGAGGTGGGACTGTGAAACAAGAACAACTGCAGAGTGTTGTTCTTAGGGAAGTGTTATAATGGAGCACTTGCTTTGGTGTAGCAGCATCTACACCAGTATATCTGGATTTATCAATATGGTTCTTCTCTTGCGTGCATCCTTTGGGAAATTTCAGGTGTTTCACCAGTTACTTTCTATTTGCACGTTCATTTGATGATGGGTAGGTGTGTTCTGGTGCTTCGTTCAACTTTTCCTGTGTAAGTCACACAGATCTTAACTTAGGACTAGAGGGAATGGTGTCAAGTTGCATCAGGAGAAATTCAGACTAGATGCTAGGAAATACTTCTCCGAAAGAGTGGTCAGGTGCTGGAATGGGCTGCACAGGGAGGTGGTGGAGTCACCAACCCTTCACCAACCCTGGAGGTATTTAAGGAATGTTTAGACATTGTGCTGAGGAACATGGTTTAGAGAGAACTATTGGTCATAGGTGGATGGTTCGACTGGATGATCTTGTAGGTCTTTTCCAACCTTGCTGATTCTATGATTGGGGAGTTGCTTTATTTCTGAACCCATTAACTTTTTTCCTGAAAAAATCAAATGAGTTTATAATTGCAATTTAGGCTGTAACTTGAAGTTTATATTACACAGTCCCTTAGTAGCATCATTTCCCAGTATATCTCTTGTGCTTGTAGGAAATTAAGGTTAGCTTTTCAGCCCACGGTGAGAGGGTAGGAAAGCTACCTGCCACATGCTGCAGCTTTATGGGTAGCATAAAGTGTCCTTCACACTGAAACATACAGAACTGTGAATGAGAAAGCCTATTCTCTATTAATCAATTAGTTAAAGCCCTCACTGTTTCTGATGTGACTCAGTTGGATCTGGACAAGTTCTGACATCGTGGTCCCTTCCTTAAATACAAAATGGCATAGCACTTCAAGACAGACAACAATAAACTGTTGGGGTTCGTTAAATGTCCATGGGCCAACAGTTGTTCATGGAGGACTTCTGTTATGTTCAAAGGGCTCAAATCACACATCCCAGCTGGTCCCAAACTGAGCACTCATAGCACTCTGCTTAAGTTGCAGGTTGTTGCCAGAAGGACAGGCCAAGTTGACTGTGCCTATTGCAAAGCTGGAGATGTTACCTCCTTGATTGGCCCAATGGAAGATCAGATAACCCATTTTCTATGGCTTAGCTTGTGTTTCATTTCACATCTTACAAAGATGCACACTCTCTGTACACTTTGTTTAATAAAGAGCACTTTTCATGTTAAATTTTCTATTGGAGCCAGCTGGAAGTTGCTGTTCATTTCTTTGCTAAAATTAATTGAACTGTTTTCCTGGAAAAAGCTGCAGTGTGCAGGAGCCATCGCTCTATGGCACACTGCACTGGTTTGAGAAATAGTTATGTAAAGTCACAGGAGTAATGAATGGTGCATCGTGTAGCTATGTCTGCACTTACAAGATGCAACCTGCTTAGTACAGGAATGCTTCTATCCATGTACTGCTCTCATGTTTGTAATTTGTATTTATTCTGACTTCTAATGAGGAAGCTGCATCTGTCCACTGGGAGACAGATGCAACTGGAGTCCTGCAGGGTGTTAATAGAGTGAAGGCAATCTTCTCACCTCTCTGTTGATTCAAACTGTAAGCCTTTTCCACTTTGAAGGATTACTATTAGTTTGGTTTTCCAGCTTTGCTGGGAGATGTCTTATATCCTCTGAAAATAGGAACATTTGAGTTGCAGTTGGCATGGGCTGAGAAAGCCTTTGTTAATGCACCCTTCTGGGGGTTCACCAGCCACTTTTGTGCCCTTGGAGCAAGAGAGAGCACTCATAAACATCACCCAATCCATGCAGAGCTGAGATGGAGCTCAGCTCCTTCAACACAGCTACCCTAATGCAAACCATTTCCCCAAGTGATGTGAGCATTGTGCCTGCCTGTGACAAAACTGGGAGCCTGGAGCTCCAGTGAGTTTGTTTATTGATAGGGAAAATTGCTGTAAAATTGCTTCAGGGATATATATATTTTAATAAAGACTCATTTGTTCCAGTAAGACACACTTCACTTCATGCAGCTGAAGCCGTAAGTAAAAAGGAATGGTGGAATTTGGTGCATGATGTTATTTATACAAATGTCTTTCACATTTCTGTGGTTTCTTTAAGCTGGAAAAGCAAATTTGCCTGTGTTTTCATTTCCTAAGAGGAGATAAGAACTCCCTGGAAAAAGCCCACTGAGCAGCTGAACCTTGATGTGTGCTACCTTATAAAGCACAGCTATATGTAAACCACATAAATGGAATGTAATTGCAAGCTTCTGCTCCATCCTATATATACAATGACCAGACAGTCTGGTCAGCAGTGTCCCAAGGGACGTCTAGTCACCTCTCTTTGCCCCTGCTCTGCCTGTTCTCTGCCTCTTTCCTCATCCATACCTTGTGTTCAGAGTAGGCCTGACTGACGCTTTGGAAGGGTGATGGAGGGAAGCAGAGAAGATTTACATTTTGCAAAACTGCACCTGTATTTCTGCTGCAGCCCTTCTCACTCCAAGTCTGAGGGTTCCTCTAACCTGCAGAGCATGGGATGCTTGTGCTTTGGTCTGCAAGAGTGCAGAATGACCAGCCATGTGTCCCACTGGGGCAGATCTAATCATAAAAGACTCTCCAGTCCATTATCAGTCCTCTGCAATCCATGCCTGGCTGTGTTTATGGGATAGATGCTTAAACAAACCCTGTGTTTTATGGACATACATGCGCATTCACATCAACCATTTAGGGCCATGTGAGCCTTTAAAAGCTCTCATAGCCTTGCACTGCCCCAAATGATTACACAAAAATCTAGTTTGGGTGCTGGCTTCCAGTTCTGCTTGTTACCATCCCCCCTGTCCCTTTCAGGTCAGGAAAACCATGTTTAAAAGGCTTCACCAGGATGCCCAGGAAAACCTGGTTTTGTTGAAGCTATTAGCAATACAAAAACAGATTTGCAATAGTAATTAATCTTTCCAGCAGAACTCCTTGTGCAGAAGTTGTGTTTTCATTTCATCCAACTGCCAATGTATGTCCCTGTCACTTTACTCCTTTCCTGCTCTGTGTTTCCTGTAACATCAACAATAGCATCTGCTTCTATATGGGAACAACTTTATAGCACAGGAGCTCACAAAGTGGATTTTGGTTAAGGAGACAAACAGAAGTTAATTCACACTTGGCAAGCCATGAGATAATGAAAGCACAAAGCTTTGCAGGAATATGAAAATCAGGTACTGAATTTTAGGCTGTCAAGCAATGAATGTTTAATGGAAGAGGCTTTTTTAATGGGAGAAAATTTGCATAGATTCTTTATATACACTGTGAGCCAGTGAGAATTATTTAAGCCTGGAAAAAAATGTCGGGTAAGCATTTTTTTCTCTGATTGAGAGAAGATTGCTTGCTCTTTCATTTCATTTTAACTTTGAAATGTGCAGTAATCCTCACTCAATTTCCATCCTTAGGACCATTTCTGAGTGGGGTTTTTCCTGTATTTTGCATGCTGTCAGCCCTCCCTTTGCACTCCCGTTGTGGGGCCACAGATGGAACGTGTTGGAGGGGATGGAGTGGTCCCCCAGATCCAAAGACAGAGGAACCACAGCTAGGGCTCCATGTGATCCTGTCTTATGAAGAGCAGAATGAAAAGGAGCAGTAACGGATATAAACATTTTTTTTCCACTATAAACCTAGGGAGATTTAAAAACCATTGGGAAAAAGTCCAAAAAAAGAAATGAAGTGTTTAATAGTGCTGTTTGTGTGCTGAGCGCTCTGCAGATCTTGTGTCTTTCCCCCTCCTCCCTTCTGTTCTCCTGATCTACACCTTAGGATTTATAAACTGATTCAAGTGCAGACTTTGAACCCAAAAGATTGCTTCTCTCTCCTCCTAAAGTATGTTCCCCTCTTGTCCAAGCTGTGGCATGCCCTTGATTTCAAGTCTTGCAGTACCAAGAGAAGTCGAGAGAGTGATGCTGGAGGCACCAGGAACACTGTTGGTCCTCCTACAACGGCCCAGACACCACACAGACATCTTTCTGCAGGCAGATGAGGAACTCTGCTCCTGACCCAGCAGCCTGCAGCCCCCGCTGGTGGGAACCACAGCATGGCTGGGACCAGGGCCAGGCTCCCTGCTTTCTTTCCTCCTCTTGCTGGACGACCACAGCTGTCCCCACGGGCCTCCTAACAGCTTTGCCATGGTTGATGGAAAATGATCTTTCCTTCCTTTATCTCATCCAGAACAACTTTTTATTGTTTTCCTACTTCACTGGTTCTTACATTTCAGATTTCAGCCTCATGCATGTTTTATCCCTTGTGCTCTCTTAAAGAGCAAACTATGAATTACAACAGTCTTACAAAGAGCGTGTTTTTCTTGCAATTAATTGCTCAATCACATTTTTGAGAAGGAGCAAATCTTCATTTTGACACTGAGAGTTGCCCTGTCTGCTTTGCATTTGGGCTAAACCCAGCCTGAGGCTATGAAAAAAAAAGGCACTTCACAACGAGAACATCCCTGACTGGAAGAGGGGTGCATTCAACCTCCAGATTGCAATGATGATGAGATGTTTCCTGCCACTCAGCTCTTCTAGCTCTCCCAAGAGAGCCCAGCCCTGCTTGTGGTCAGGTCCCTGCTTGTTTCATGCATTGTTCAAATTGTTCAGCAAGTTCCTACCAAGGAAAACAGCTCAGTCACAAACAGGTTACGTGGCTGACATGGGCACAACTGGAATGTCTCCTCTTGCTTGTCTTGGGAGAAAATAAAAATGATTTATGTGCAGATGCTGGCAAAAGTACCTGGAGCATCTTAGTGTGCAAACTGATTTGCCAAGTTGGTTTTCACAGCAGGATTGCGTTCCATGGGAGAATTACTAACGTGATGCCATAGAGAAAAGGAAAGGGTGCTGTAGTCTGGGAAGAGAAGGTTTAACTTATTTAAGTGAATCTCAGTGAGTTCAGTGAGAACATCTCAGGGGATGTGCTTTTCCTGAGGTTCCAGGAAGGGTTTCCTCCCCCTGCCAGCCCTGGGTTTGTGAGTGTGACATCACCAGCTGCAAACAAACAGTAAATGAGACACAGTGCTCAGTGGGTGCTGGCCATGGGGTGCTCAGCCTGCGCACGAGCCTGCTTGTTTGCTATCAGAATTCTGACTGTGGTACTGTCTGAGAGTCAGTCTTTTTATTTCAGAGAGAGAAAAAAGACAGTAAATTCAGCAACATCTTGTTGCTGTATGTTGCTGTATAACATGAAGTAAGGAGCTGCTTTTTCCCCTCTATGCTTTCCTTTTTTTAAATCTTTTTTTAAGGATGTTTCAAAATAAATGCTTACAAATCCTATCACCTTTTGTCAAGAGGTTGGTGTGGGGAAATTCAAAGCTAATTTGGAGTCTGTTGCCTGGTTGTGCTATAAGTTACGCTGTAGCTGACATCAATTTAAAAGTCTTGTAGGGCCTAAGTAGACATCAGATATATTTATAGCTGAGCACACTTTGTAAATCTGAAATTTTGTCCTTTGCTCTTTCTGGACGAGGCAAGAAATCAGTACAATAGTTCTTTCAGTCCATTTTTCAGCAAATATGACAGTACGTAAACTGATGTAGATCAGCAGTTCGTGCAGTTCATATTCTGCTTAGAGCTAATTTGGATTAGGCTAAAATTTAAGATTAATCTTAATGCAGTGTAAGGAGTCACTGTTTGAGGAAACAGCAGTGACTATCCTGTCTGTGAATATACGATGATCTACAGTACACTTTAAAAAATATTTCCATTACACCACTTTAACTGATGGATTTTCCAACACTTATATTTAGAGATAATTTTCTAGTCTGGCTCTGTAATACCTGGATAGTTTAAGTGCTTGGGAGAGGAATGAAAGTATTTTAGTTTCGGGTAAAAACATCATCCTTAAGTAATGCAGATGCTTTTTGCCAAACTTGTTGCAAATTGCCTCAGGCGTTGAAACTTCCTCTTTGAATTTTGTTAGGTAATAAACTCTCCAGGATGCATGTAGAGGTATAAAATATACGTGAAAAATCATGTTGCAAGCCAAAGTTTTAACAAGGGTCGCACATGGTGTCACCATCCCAGTCCATCATTGTCCCATAGGGCACGTTTTCTTCAGTGAAACTAATAAAATCTGATGCCTCTGACATATGGACTGTGTTGCATGGAGCAGGGTGAAGACGCCCTACGAGGTGCTCTCTTACACTCTTACAACAACATTTGATGTCCCAGGATCACATAGGGAAGTAATTGAGATTTTCTCTATCGCTTGGGATCAAAGTCTTCGGTGCTCTCCAGCTGTATGCACTGTGCTGGTGTACATACAAAGCAGCCCAAATTTGGCTTAGCTTGGAGATGTGAGGTGTGCATGTTGCTTTGCATCACCAGCCAGAGTTTATCAATGAATCTGGCCCACTCAGTGGCTCATGTTATGAAGATGAAAACACAGAGCTGCCAAAACCACGAGAAGGCTTGCACTGCTCTGAGCAAAATTCAGCACAAAATAAATAACTATCATGATGATATGGTGCTTCCTGGCTTTTCTGAAGCACAACACAGGATACAAACAGCAGCCTGGGGCTTGGAAGCTCCTGTGGTAGGAGACAAGCAGTAAAAACTCACTGAAATCTAAGCATGTGCACTGCACCTGAAGTGTGACTCTGATGTGCATCCCAACTCACTTTTCTTACGTGTTAATTGCATAGTGCATATACATTCAGGTGATTGTTTAGTTGGCCAGCACACACGTTAAATAGCAATTGTAATCATACATTTTTCTTTTCCGATTAAGTCATAAATCTCAATCTATTTATTTCCTCCAGAAATAAATAAAAACATTTGCACGTAGAATTTCTCAAGAAGCTGGGAGCAGGACATTTCACAGCAAAAGATTTATGAGCAAAGCAGTTTCCAGTGAAACATGAATTAGTTATTTTCTGTCTCTTCTGAGGGTTTGCAAAAGCTTTAATTATACAAGTGAGATGCAGAAAGAGAGGAGTGCATATGCGTTTTCGGCACTTAAGCAGTATTTTCCGTGCTCAGTGTAGATGTAGGAATGGAGCCCTTATGCACTGCCCTGTTGAGTATGTTTGTGTAAGTCCCAAGAAAACAGTTGCAGAATTTTAGTTATTGAGTTTTCTTATAAAGAGCAGTTTTTCATTCCTGAGAAACAGCTTTTCATTACAAAAGGTCTAAGTAAATGCAGTCATGTTTTCAGAATGTATTGCTTCTCAGGGAAAACATTTTATTAGGACTTTTAGTCTGTGACAAACGTTGAATGGGAATTCTAAAAGAGTTGTGTTTGTTTGCTGAAGCGTGCTTAATTTAAGCTTAACCATTGGCCACGACTTCTTCATTACCATTCCCAGTAATGGGCTTGCATATATTAACGTTCATTTCTACATCCCAAAGAAGATTTTCAGAAAAAAAAATGAGCGTTGCATTAAATGCCCTATTTTCCACAAGAAGAAAAAGTTATAGTCAATTTAACATGCAAGCTCATTTCAGAGACTGAGGCAAAAAGAAAACACTTTAGTTGACATTTCTCTCTACTAACTTGCCATTTCTGCTTTGTTTCTTTCTATGAATAACCTGAAATCACCTTAATTTTTTAATTCAATTAGTAGTCAGCTAATTACCTCTGCAGAAGAACAGCTAATGAATGTAAAGGAGAAGGTTTTGAAGCCTCCTGTGGGAAAGTTCAAGTATTGCTGATGAGCTCTGAAGTGTGGAACTTGGCTCTGTGCTGGGGTGAGCACAGCTCATGCCCCCTTCCTCTAGAAACCTCGGAGACCAAATTGTAGTCATTGCCAAACCAGCATACGTGTATACAGAGCACACAGGACCACTACAAGAGATCTTTGAGAGTTTCTCTGTTTTACATGTGCTGATGCCCACACCACATGTCAGGGGTTAAAATTAAAGAATGAAGTTGGAGGATGGAGCTGCCTCGTGGAGGGGGGGAGGGGGGGAGAAAAAGGACCAGTGCCATGCCCTGTAGCTTGGTGTTAGCTGCCTGCAGGTCCTGGGTCATGGAGAAGAGTTGGGCATCACCTCTGCCAAAGACCACTTTCCTTGGAAATGTGAACAGGGCTTCTCCTGTGAAGAAAATGATAGTCTGAATCTCACACGATTCAGCTTAGCTTCTATGAATTGTAATGGCAGTCCTGATTTACCCCTGCTGGATGAGTCTCCAAGCTTGGACATGGAGGTAGAAAGTTTCATCCCTCAGAGTCACCCACAGAGGAGAGGCTGGGGGTTCAGATGAGGCAATCCAGTGCTGGGAGGCAAACACATTGTTCATCATAGAATGCACTGAAAAGAGTATGAGCAGAAGTGCTGCAACTTCTTTAATTCTCTTTTTCGTATGTTTGGCTTTTGCTTTAGCACCTGTAAGAGGAGCTGTGTTGGACAGCTGCTGGGGCAGGTTCTCACCATCACACCAGCACAGGCAGCATGAGCCTGAGCCAGGTCAGTTCATTCAATCCACCTAATGCAAGTTAATTTCTAAGCACTGCTGTAATATCTGCAGTGCACATCTGGTGATGACAAACAGTTCTAGCTCACTAGACATGCAAAATAACTGTTGGCTCTGTTTTCCTCTGAGGCAGCTTTTATGGATGAGGCATCATTTTTCTGTAATTAATGTTTTACAGAGAGTTTTAGAGTGGCACATTTGCAATTCGCTGAGGACACGATCCTGCCCAGGCATAGGGACAGCTACGCCTGCTGTCTTGCAGAGTAACAAAGAATCATGGTTTATGTTACTTTCTATACACCTGAAGAACTGTTCCAAGCACGGTTTCATGGCTTAGAGTCCATCCTCTTTAAAGACAGCATGCAGCTATTTAAATTTTGTCTAAATCCGGCAGAAGCTGCAGTGTGAGTTAGACACAAGTCCACAAGTGATAAATTAAAGATATTAATATCAGGCAGGATAGAAAGGCTTCCAGCTTCCTTTTACTGACATGAATTTATTGGAAGAGGAAGGCTTTTCATCTCAGTTAAGATTCTATAAAAATCCCCAAATGGAATGAGGAAGGTATTAAGAAATGAGACTTCCATCTCTAAATCATTGTCTGCTCCCTTTAAGGAAGAGGAGGATGCTCCTCCATCACCAGTACCTCACCCATGCAGGTGTGGGAGCTGTCCAAGTCTCCTCTTGGTCCCAACAACATCAATCACCAAGCATTCCTAACCTGGTCCTTCATATTATGATGCCAACACTGCTGGTAAATCTGCATCAGCAGATGCTGCCTCATTCACAGATGAATTACAAGAGTTGTTCAGAGCCCAGTCTTGCCCAAATAATAACAAGGTCGGTTCCACCAACAGTTTTGTAGTGCTTTAAAATCGAATGCCAAAAGGGTTTGGGACTTGGTTTATGAAGATACCCAAGTGAGTATCAGTTCCATATTCTGTGTATCAAGAGCTAATTCCAGCAAAAAGACACTCGCAGAAATAAATGTCAGGAGAAAATCTGTAGCTCTGTGATATAAAACTTGGCAAAAAATCAATGCATCTGATGCAAGAAGGGAAACAGGAAGCTAACTGAATTCAAGCACAGCTCCAGACTTCAGCCAAAGGCTAGAGTTTCTCATCTTCTTTGTGCTGCTTCTTGTGGGTACAAAACATTGCATTTTAAGTAAGTGGTTTCAAATTAAAAGAGGGGAGATTTATATGGAAAAAGCTTTTAATGATAAGAGTAGTGAAGCACACGCTGCCCAGAGAGATGGTGGTGCCCATCTCTGCAGACACCCAAGGTCAGGGGACAGGTTCTGAGCACTGATGGAGCTGTGCATGTCCCTGTGCACTGCAGGGGGTTGCACCAGATGGCCTTTAAGGGGCTCTTCCAACTCAAATGATGCTTTCATGCTGATGTATACGAGACTTCAGTCTAAGAGGAGACTTGAGGCCACTGCCTTTCTCTGTGGATTGCTTGCCCATGCAAAACTATTTCTGATCACAAAGGTATGCTCATTTCTATCTAATTTTAAGCCACATTAACCCAACTGCTTGTATGGAAAAAAGCTCAGTTGATTTCAAAAACAGTTTAACGTTTCAGCATAAAAAGTGTGATGTTGTTTGTTCTGAAAGAATGTCTTATTAAAAGAAGCAGCCTGCATTGTTGCTAAAAGTAAACAAGAAGTGTTTACAAGAGGTTGAAGTCCATATGCAGTTTTGGTTTGGACAGAAGTTTTCCATTCCACCTATCACACAACTAAAAAATCCATTATTATTCCACCTCTCTATTTTTAATGGCATTGAAGCTAAGCCAGCAACTTAGCTAAGCTAAGCTAGTAACTGCAAAATAATGCACAGAATAAAAATACATCCTTAAATATTTGCAGATCGCAGTACTTGACTCCATCAGCATCTTGGGGTGTACATAGAAATGAGAACACATTGATTTAATATTCACTGATGTCTGAGGGCAAGATTTTCACACAGCAGAAGAGGAGAAGCATTTCACATGCAGCTCACAATTCATTTAACTCACAGGAATGACATATTTACAGAAGCCAGGTCAATGTCCCCACTGCTGCCAGCCCTCTACAGGGCAAACCAGGCTGCTGTGTCTCTTTTCTCAATGAGGAAAGCACACCCATGGGAAAATGGCAGCATGGCTATTTAATGGTTTGACCCTGTGGTCTCCACTGGACGGGCCCATGTGGTGTTTAAAGGATGCTTTCCCTGGATGATGCATTTCAGATGACATTGGACTCACCAGATGATGCACACATGCCTGTGGTTGGACCTGCATGGCTCCATGAAGCTCAGCCTCTGCACTGGATTCACACTGCCTGGAGCTGAGGGTGAAATAGGAGTGCAGGGATGAAACTCTTCCATTTGCATCCATCCAGCTGAACGGTGTGGTGGGAGGCTCTGTTATCTTCCACACATCTTCCCTGCTTCGCTGCAGGCATTTATTTTTATTATCTGAGGTAAACATATTGGAAGGAAAAAGAGAAGTGTTGCCAATGTTTGTTTAGCCTTACTGACTGATATCCTGCAACTATTGCACAGGGATTTGCACAATGTGCCAAGACTTGATGAGGATGATGTCTCAAGATCAACTCAGAGAGTGGGTGGATCCTGCCCCAAGACATATTTGATTCTTCCTTGAACTAGAATTTAATTTTTGGCGAGTCTCCTTGCATCAGTAGTGAATACTGTGCTCTGAGGACAAGGTTAAAATAAATGTTGTGAGGACCAGAGATGTGCCTGGGCAATCACTTCAGTAGCAGTGACATTTCTGGGGCAACTTTGGAGTAGATTGTATCAGAGCAATAATGAGCTTCCTATGACTTATGGTAAAGTATCTAATGTGAGCACAACGTGTAAGGCACTTATGACTGACAGCTGTCTGTTATCACGAGCTGCAAAAGTATTCATTGTCAAACTTGAGATAGCCGGTGTGCTGGATTTGTCAAGCAGATGTCATCAGATACCGCTGGTGTAAAAAAAATTCCCATCCTTTCACCACATCTGTGATGAGTTAATGCCATGTGGTATTTGCATCACATGTCCAGTCACAGCATAGCTCTGCTGAGCTCAACCCACAGCGCAGCAATTCATTTTTTAGGAACATCCTTGATATTTGCTGAGGAGTCACCACAACCCCACCTACGTGGGTGAGCACTGCAGCTGCACAGCTTTCACACGGCAATAGAAGGGAGCACAGTGCCCTCATGGCAATGGGGAGCCCAGCTCTCAAAAAGTCACAGGACTTTGGTTTTGGGTGCAGGAAAACCAGATGCTGCACCCAGTACCTTTTTTTGCACTTGACGTGTATGGAGAAGTGATGGGAAAGCGGGAACCCACCGTGATAGAAACAATACTTCTGGCGTGATTGTGATTGCTTTGGAAGCTGTGTGCAATTTGTCCTTCCTTCTCTGGCAATTCCTTTGAGGTTAATTAGTGCAATACTTTTGGTTAATCTTGTGACAGGGAGGAAATTTGGAAGAGATAGCCAATAGAGACCTCAAATTCATGGGTTCATAGAAACAAATGGAGTAAAAAAACTGATATTATAAAAAAAAAAAGTGTGCTTTCCCCATTCTGCTGTTTTCCTGAGTTGGAAAAGTGCTGATCAAGATGACAAATCTTGGAAATGGTTTGACAAAAAAAATCACATTGAAACACTAAAAAAGGCTGCCTTAGGACACCTATGCTAAAGCATTTACATGGGAGGAGTAGATAGACTGACTCAAGCAATATTTTTCACTATTCCAAGGCTGATGTAGAAGGAAAGCACAGCACAGTGAAGTCTCTCCCAGCTAGCATCTGAGAAAAGCTGGACAAAAATAAATGGTATGCAGATAAATATGGAGATGCTAACTACAGGAGTCTGTTATTGGGCCTTGGTAGCTGTTGGCTGCAACAGAGAAAATCACAGAGTAGAGTCGATGTTTTAGCACCATGCTGTTTCAGCCCAAGTACTGAAATTGCCAAGTATTTTTAGAAGTTATTTTGCACCACAAGTGGCCCATTATAAGTGAGGCGTTTGCAATAATGCCAGCTAAAGAATCTGACCTGAGCCCCTCCTTAGTGGGGCAAGTTATCAGGTTTGTATCCAGAAGCTGCTTTGGGGAATGCCCTGACCAAAATATGAGTGACAAGATGTGAGTGCATTATACCCTTGCCCCTGTGCATTGTGCTCATCCCTTTTCCAAAATGGGCTGTAGCAATTTCTGAGGCCTAAAAACATTAGGAGGGAATGCGTTTGGTCATTTCTGATTCTGGGGTCATATGCTCTGTTTGCCATGATACTCTCTGTACAGGACTCAGGAAAAAAAACGAACTGTAAAATATATAGAAAGGACCCTCAAAGCTTTACAGAATGTCAGAGTTAGTACTGAAATTTAACATCTTGGAATAAGCAGAAGTGGAACTTTTCTCCCTTAAGAGTCTTTCTTGATCTCTATCCCCATACATAGTCGGTAGGGAGCTGCTTTTGCCTCATGGTTGAGGCAGAATTCAGCCAAGAGATGCCCAGTGAGACTTTAACATGATTTTCAAACCAGTGGGAGTTCAGAACTCTGACAGTTCCTTTCATCTTCAGAAAACAAAACAAAATGAAACAAAACACATTTTTGCAGTGTTCCATTTCTTGTTTTTCTAATGTCTGCAGTTTGATGCGCTCTCACAACATCAGGGTCTGCAGAGCCTACTCAGATGACAATCAAAGGATGCAGATTTGGAGACCAGTCATTCTTCTGCCTCTGAGTTGTCCTCTCCAATTTCACACCCTTGCAGGTCATTTGGAGACAAGCACCAAAATTCACCCCCTTTTGATGGTGAATTATGGACATAATTATGACTAGACCTCTGCAAAGATAAGACTGTGTGATAATAATTTTTAGATATAACTTGCTTGAATGAAATCTATTAGTTTGCTGAGATCCAACCATAGACAGCAAGGGGTGGTCACAGGGGATGTTGTGAATTAAAATCAGCAATTGTCTTGAAAATATCCTGCAGGAAACATTCTTCTGGGTTCCAGAGAAGCTAGGAAAACCTTATTACTTCCAGCAGTTCACAAAAGATTTTCTGATCATCACCACAGATGCAAGATTTTTTAAACAGTTCAGCACGGTTCCTCTCTGAAGCTGGATTTGATGATCCTTATGGGTCTTTTCCAACATGGGATATTCTATGATTCTATGGTTCTGTGGCTCACAGTGACAGAGACACATCATCAGCCTGAAGGTTACAGGTGGAAGCTCTTCCCCCAGGGTTCCAAGAACTATACAGGGAGCAACTCTTTTACCAATGAGAAGGACAAGGGGGAATATTGGAAGAATTGCTTACCTCCATTGGTGATTGCTGCCCTTGGAGTATCCATTAAAGAAGGCAGTTTCAGACTGGAGGATTATGAATAGCACGTGGAACCATAACACTAGGTAATGTTATTTAATTACAGAGCTGTAACAATACCCAGTGTTTCAGCAACCTTCAATCGTCTTAGTTCAGTAACCTTTAAGATCTGTTATTCTTTGCCTTATCATTGAGTCGTAACATCATCAAGGTGGTTATCTCTAAAAGGTTTAAATTTCCAATCTATTAAAGTAATTTTAGCCATCTATTATTTCTAGGCCATTGAGAAAAGGTTAGAATGAAAATCACACTGGAGGGAATAAGTTCTGTTCCAAGTGCAGGTTGAAAACATCTCAGTTGCAGAAAGAAGTAAGGTTTCAGGGGAAGAAACACTTATCGAGGGAAATGAAATGGCTGATAACTATTGATTAAAGCAGCTTGAGTAAGGCAATGTGAAAGGATTTTTTTCGCCACCAATGTAACAGAGAATTTGCAATGCATGATTTAGACTGAGCTTCTACTTCAGAGGTGCTTTTGAACAACTCAGTTAGACTTTAGCACTACATTACAGCAATGAAAAATTTCATTTTCAGGAGTAGACAACAAGACCATCATCCACCTCTGCACAGCCACTCATCCATTTGAAATAAAGCCATGTGGGGCAGGAGAAGCTATGATGTTTGGGGGCAGGAAACAGGAATGAACCCAGAGATTCTTTGACGCTAAGACCTTGTATGTCCCAGCTGGACAAATAGTCTACACTGCTTAAAACCATGATGGCAGAAGTGGCAATGCTGTACCTTAGCCAAGTAGAATGCCATTTGGTTGTGGCTTAATGCCTGCTCACTGTATACCTCTGGCAGCACTGGCCTTTTGGTCATTGCTTGTGGCTTTGCTGTCTCCTTCTGCCCCACAGCCCACAACCATCTTTGCTGCTGGGCTTTGAAAGGAGCCAAGTGCATCCAGCACTCAGCCATGCCTTGCAAATGAGACTGAGATGAGGGAACAAAAACCATTTGTTCTTATGTGCAGAAACAGCAGCAGCAGCAAAACCTTGGAGAAAACCTGGCTCTTAATGCTAACTATGTTTATTCTTTAGTACAATAGCAGCAGTTGATTTTATTAATTTTTTACTGCACTTTCGGGAAATTTAATAGTCCTATAAAATCTAGTTTTAAGCCCCTGTAATTGTCTTATCTCTTCAAATAAATGCATACTCTGGGAATTTTAAAAATAGAGGCCATCAACTGGATAGGCCCATTACTATGAATAATTTCCCTCTTAAACAAATACTGAGTCCTGACACAGTAGACAATGCCCTCCCATAACACCACTAAAAGGGGTGTTTTGTTCATTGACCCCCGTCTGCTGAGGGCTCCTTTTGAGCTGCTGTGCCTGCAGAGTAAATTACAGAGCACCAAGGATTCTTGTTCAATGTGTGATTGCACAGCCCGTTGTTTGGAAGCAAATAATTCAGTCATTTAATGTATTTTTACATAGTGAAACTGTGTAGTCTCTGGTACAGATGAATGGCATGTTCAGAAAAAGGAATGACCCTCCTGGGGCCACTGGAGGTAAGTCTCCAGGAGGTGGTGGTATGGCAGGTTTTACAGGAGGACACAGATTTTTAAGATGCACAGTCACATTTTAAGCAGAGGAAAGAGGAAAGTCGATACTTTCCATCAGCCCAGGACCAAGCACTCAAACCCGTGTTTTTCCACATGACTCTAGAAACTGGATGTGGCCGATTGCTTTTCCTTTTCCACCGATCAGATTAGTTTGTCTTTACATAGTTGTTGTGTGGCTGTGAATACAAGAAGAACCTGGAAGACATGGATAGTCAATTCCTATTTATTTCCTCACTTACAAGATGATTTCTCCAGCTGCACACACATGCAAATACAAACACGTGCTCTGAGCATTGCCTGCCTCCACACACTTTCCAGGAGCTCTTACTTAAGTGGCTCTGCATGGTTTCAGGAGATGGCCAAGCCCTTCTAGCTTGTGCTGTCCGACTGCTTAGCTCATCAGCCTGGCTCAGCTTTATCCTGGTGTGGAGCTCTGGTGCCCAGCATGCCCCCAGCCCAATACAATGGCTCAGGGTTTCCCCTGAGTGTTCTGCATATGGGACTCACCCTGCTACTCAGCAGGGTTTTTCTTGTAGATCATGTGGTTAATGGAGTTAAGTCCAGCTGGCGTCCCGTTACGAGTGGTGTCCCCCAAGGGTCAGTGTTGGGGCCCATCTTGTTTAATATCTNCAGAGGGGACCTTATTGCACTCTACCACTTCCTGAAGGGGGATTGTGGTGCGGAGGGGGTCAGCCTCTTCTCCCAGATTACTAGTGACAGGACGAGAGGGAATGGCCACAAGTTGCGCCAAGGAAGATTTAGATTAGATTTGAGGAGAAACTTTTTCTCTGAAAGAGTGGTCAGGCACTGGAATGGCCTGCCTAGGGAGGTGGTTGAGGCACCATCCCTAGCGCTGTTCAAGAAGCGTTTAGATGAGGTGCTAAGGGATTTGATTTAGTAGTTTAGTGGGTAGGGATGGTGATAGGAGGATGGTTGGACTAGATGATCTTGTAGGTCCTTTCCAACCTAATGTATCTATGTATCTATGCTGCCATTAAATTACTCTTCCTTCTGATATTGCTTATCACAGCTGCATTCTTTTTTTTCTTCTGAGAAGAATAAGACTTTTGAGGCAGTGACTATAATGAGGTTTTGCCTTCAGGAACCATCTCTACCACTGGCAGAAGCTATAAGATGTTTTATGCTCTCCTGCATAAGGAATAATGTTAAAAAGAATGAGAGGAGCAGATCTGGAGAGATGTTTCCATCTTTCTTCACCTGATCATGTTGCTTTCCCTGCTGTGCTTGCAAGACAGGGGCTGCAAGGGTGCAGAGCACACAGGTGACCTGCTGTGCTTTAAAAGAGGACATCCCAGGCTCTCCCATAGCCCCCAGGTGCTCTTCAAAGCCTTTGCAAAATACCTTCTCTGAGTGTATCCCAAATGTGCACTAGATAGGAATGCAATTTTTTATTTTACCTAATAGTGTGAGTGGTAGGGACACTACACAATGTCCTTCATCCCCTCCGCATGCTGAGCACCCAATGGAAGACGCGCACACCACACATTTTATTTTCAGAATGAAAGCTGCCATCTGCAGTGCATCCCCCTGTTTATGTCTGCTGCATCTCCTCAGACTGAAAGCTGTTGTGTGTGTCAAAGCAGAGTGTCTCCAGTTGATGAACTTTTTTTTTTTAACAGAGATGACTCACAGCATAGCGCACTGAGAAAACCATTTCCAACAACAAGGCTATTTCTGAAAGACTGCTTGGCACTGGAGTGGGAACCTTGGCTACAAGTGGTTGGTTGTAGTGGCACGTGCAATACCCAAAGGCAGACATCCTGATGAATTTTTGACAGAGCAGGGTGAAAGATAATTTATCCAGCAGTTCAAGTAGGACTCCATACCTCTCTTCCAGATAATTGAACTTTAATTTATTTAAATTTAATGGAAAACCATATGGAGAGGAACAGAAAGCTAATTTAAAGCAGTGCTCAAAGCAATCAGTATGTTAACAGATTCCTTCAACTTTTCACACTTGGGTGCTGAAAAATGTTTAAAATGTATGTTCTTTTTTTCAGTGGTATTATGAAAACACAGGGTTTCTGGCGGATTGTATTCAAAACTCAAGAGCCAAAATGAGCCTCTGTTGTGGAAATGAAAATGTACTTGAAAGCACAAATCTTACTAGAACTGAAAATGACAACTAACCCATATTGTATAAAAAAATACACATCTCTGAATTTTTCTAGGAAGACACAATAAATCCTAAAGGGTTCAAATCACTGGTCTTCACAGGGCCCAGAACAAAAGCAATGACATCGTTGCATGGATTACGTTAATATATTGAAATTGGCCACAGAGTACAGTCAAGAATGCTTGATTATTAATGGAATACATGTGGATTGTTGCACGAGACCATAAAATCACCAAGTATGCACATCAAGGATGAGAGACAATTTTTATCCATTTTCATATTTACATATGCATTTGGTCCACCTCAAGGTCAATTCTTTCCATACTGACTTTTGAAAACAGACTTTCAACAGATATTCAACAGCAGGATATCTACTAGTGTGTATCTGCTCTTAGATGTTGATCTTCTAAGACGCTGACTCTTCCATCCTTGGTTCAAATGCTAATGTTATTTTGCTCACAGCAAGTTACACACTGATTCTATTTTATTATATATTAAACAAAACACAGGCAATATCCTAGAAAATGATGAATATTCTAATTATACTTTCATAAAGATGTAATAGTTTAGTAATGTCAGCGGGCTGTCAGCTTTATAGTCATTGTTTGCCATTTACACATGGTTTCAGGCTTGAAGAGTACAGGCTTGAAGTAGAATGAAAGTCTATGCTTTCCTCAGGTTTATTAGCTTGAGATTGTTAATGGGGCTGGAAGCTGAAAAGAGCAGATACTCCCTGCAATGAACTTTCAGCAACCCTTACGAAGTCTTCTGGAAAATCTATAAATAGTCATCAGTTGAACCTCACTGAGGGCAGGTTCAGATTTTCTGTGGCTTTTTTAAAACAAATTATTCTAAGCAGCATTTTTGTTACTATTATTTTTTTTGTAAGCAAACGATCCTTGCAGTCTTTTTCATTATCTCAGGCCTGGAATTCATTTCAGATTTGGCAAGTCCTCTCCTCGAAACTCATCAGTGTGGTGGTACAGCTCCACAGACATAGCTTCAAAGGAAAATGAGTAAATAATGTCTACAGTAGCTTTCTAATTTTCATTTTATTTTCATTTTACTATTTATTTATTGTTAATATAAGATTACATTCCTTCTGCTGCTTTGCATCATTTCCTTCTCAATCCTTCCTGTTCTGTGGATAGTCTCAACTATAGAGCAACAGATAATTAAAATTCTGAGGTCCTGCAAATGCTGTATGTTTCTTGTAAAATTGAGATAATAGTAAATCCCCTGGATACCAAATGAAAATTGAAGTCTTTTAAATAAAATGCATCATAAAATTTCTATAATTAAAACATTTGTCTTCCAGTGGGTAGTCTGCAGGAAGCAATTTCACTTACAGGGGAGTACTGAGGAGCTGGAAATTATCCTTTCTGTGACTTCTTAAGGCTTTATGAGAAAATCCTTTGTGATCAGTACAAAAAGACTTAAAGCCAGCCCCTCACAAGGAAAACTACCATTCAAAGCCTCTATTTTCTAACTTGGGGATTCTTTCTGTTCTGTTACCAACTCCCATCCATTCATCTGCTAAGATCCATCTTAAATTCCTCCTTCCTTTATGGAGTTTTGATGGAGGGTTTCAGAATTTCAGTGCAGCGATTGGAAACATCCTAATTCCACCCTTAAAGATATTCAAGACCTATGCATATCCACTTGATCTTGTACTACCCTCCCACTCAAATAATTCTTTTAGTTATCCCCAGATAATTTTTACAGAAGAGTATCCTACTCGTCTTAGTCTTTAATCTCCTGGCTTTCTCTGTGAGAAAGGCACCGTAAGTGGACATCTATACTGTAATGTTACATAACTAAAACAAAGAACTCATTAATGACTCCCTTCACCTTTTACAACCAGGCACCACCCGACATTTATAAAGGAAGTCGGCTTTTCAACTGATTTCATCCTTCATTAGAATTTATTATTTTTTATTTCCATGGCAGAAAGTATTTTCTGGTTCCCAAGACAACTGGGGATGTATAAATCAAGTAGTAAAGAAAAATATTAGATATCTGTTGAGTAGAATAAGGAGTGTCTCTGCCATGTACCTTTGCCTGATGGATGCGCCTATCTCGATAAAACATTCAGAAGTTTTGCAGAGCACAACACCTGGAAATCCCAGCCCTATATGAGGCCCCATCTACTGCCTCACTTGGATTGCCTGCAAGGAGCCAGTCTTTTCCTCCTGTGGGACTTCCTTCCCATATTCTGAACCTCCACTCACACCTGGAACTTACCTTAATTTCTGCACTCCTTTCCGAGCTGTCTGGAAATAACTCTTATTTCCAAATTTCCAAAAAAAGAATTTCCTATTTCTGCCTTTATTTCAACAGCAGTCCCTCCAGACTTTTCCAATCTGTATGGAAAGATTGGCTGGTTCCTTGTGACTCACTGTTGTTGTTTTTGTGCATTTCTTCCTAAGCACGGGTGTGTGTTGGACGTTACCTGGCACAGAGGCAGGCAAGGAATGGGAAGGTGTTGGGCAGTGGGTCCGAAGCTGGATCAGAGTGAGACTCTGTACATGGTATAGGAACAGTGTTCATTTCTGGAGCTCACTCTTCAGAACTTCTGTCTCTTTGCGGGGGAAAGAAAGAGAGGAAAATGCCTGCTCCCTCTGAGGCTGTCAATATTTTCAATCCGTTCTCTTTGAATTTTCTGGCAACGACCCTGCCAAACACAGCACCTGTCCTCAATACAGACAGCCAAAGAGAAGCAATGCTCTCCTAACAAAGGTGATAGAGTTATGGTTTCATCAGGAGATGAAACTGGAGATCATGTCATCCCTCTCCCACTTTAACAAAGAAAACTGCTCTGGTTTCTTTTTGTCCTTCACTCTCTATCCACAGCTTTTTTAACTGCACTGCCTCAGTGCCAGAGTCACCTATTATATTTCTTGTCACATTTCTGCTTGTGCTCATTTTTTGGATGGGCGGTGAATCACAGAGACACTGAGATGTGTCTTGTGAAACCTGCTTTGCAGGTTTTGCCTGGATGTGGGTGACACCCAGTAGACAGAGAACAAGGAACTGGAGCTACTCTTTCCAAGTCTCCATGACCTTGGCCAGGGATGTGGCAGATCAGCCACATCGTCCCTACACCCTTTTGATCTGAAGAAAGTGCTAAAATGGGTTGACATGGGTACTCTCCCATCACTTGGTGTGGAGTGGCTGCTTCCAAAGCTCTGCCCATGAGTACAACTTTTCCATCCCTTCTTGAAATACTGGAGCCCTTCACAGCCCTCAGTCTCTGCACAAAGAGACCGGTTCTTGTAACACACAGCAAGAAATTCCTGTGGTGGTGTTTCAAAGTGCCAGCACATGTGGACTGCTCTCTGGGCACATATTTTTACTGTTTCCATTTCAACATGATTTAAGGCTGTGGGGAAAATAGCTACAAAGGGGCTAAAAACAAAACCCCAAACTCTCCGAAACTGCTGAGGTTGGGCAGCTGAATTTCATACTTAGCAATCATGATCTGCAGCAAGATAATTAGACTCAAACATGGAAAAAAAAGAGACAGATGTTTTCCGACCTGTTCAGCAGAGATTCTGCCTTTGATTGTGACAATTTACCATATGAAATAAAACTGTCTATAGTTGGAACTGGAGTTTAAATTTTAAGGAAAAAAACCTGCTTCCTCAGAGGAAGCTATCTCAGAAAGGAATAAATAGCTTGTGAACTCTAGCAAGATAAAAGGCACAGTTAAGTCAAAAATTAATGAGTTTTGCCCTTTGTAGAGCTTAAGCCTAGGCTACAACAGAGAAGCCATTGGACTATATGGTAAACTTTGACTGCACACAGAGATAAGAGTTTAAAAAACTGTCCTTTTGATCTGCTTCCATAATAACATTAATTTTGAAAAACAAAAGATGTGCATAGGACATCCATGTCACTCAAAATATACATATATATATAAAGAATATGTATGGAAAAGTCATGATACTTTCAGTTTTTGAGTTTAATTTTCCACATTTAAATTTAATATTGGACTAAAATGAAGTCAGCAGTGATACTCTGAATGAAGATCTCCACACATTTGATATTTTTTTGTGGCTCCCAGCTCTCAGGAAGCAACCAAAGAGATTGTTGGAGGTCTCAGGAAGAAAAAAAGATAATTATGAGAGCAGAGGCTAATTGGGATTCTGGAGTATCGGAAAGACCCCATGTACACAGACTGTGAAAGGTCAGGTAACTAAGAGACAGTCCAATTAAATTTACTTTCCCCTTCAGCTTTCCAAGAAAACCTCCACAGCCACAGAACACTTCAGAACCAAAGGAAAATTGCATGGAAATACTAGATGCACTTTAAAGAAAGGGCTTATTTAAGTGCTTTCTCAAGAGCACTGGAATACTGCTGTAAGCCAGACAGATCTTTGAACTGCAAGAATAGAAACTGGTAGGAAACCAGCACATATAGCAATTATCTGGTTACCCATCCTTACATGGACAAGTAACAAAAGCAGAGTTGCTCAGAGACCGCTCTGTGGCCAGCCCTTCACACTGCAGAGTTGTAATAAAATAACTTCCAATACCTTATATGAAATGTGTGGTCATGAATAAAATCTCTCTGGACTGGTCAGGAAGAGGAACAACAGCACTTTTGCCAAGAGGAATCTATGGCCTCATTTGTGCCAGGGGAGATTCAGGTTGGACATGAGGAAAAACTATTTCTCTGAAAGAGTGGTCAGGCACTGGAATGGGCTGCACAGGGAGTGGTGGAGTCACTGACCCTGGAGGTGTTCAAGGAATGTTTAGATGTTATGCTGAGGGACATAGTTTAGTGGGTGCAGCAGAATTGCCAGGTCACAGCCTGAACCTATCATTGAGCACCAGGTGCTCCAAAGTCATAGCTAACCCAGGGAGCTCAGGTGCAAGCAATACACCTAACTGCCTGGAAGGGTTGGAGCATGGATCAATCCCTCCTCATCCTCATTTAAGGGTCAGCAGCCAAGGATGTAGCATCTCTTTGGATAGAGGTTGTGTTCTTCTTATTCCATTGCAGGTTGTTGGAAGGGGGAGAGTTAAATTTCCTTCTTTTTTATTTTTTATCTGCTCTTGTTTTGAGGGGTTTGCATCCTGCTGAAAGGCTTTCTTTCTTTCTCCATACAGTGGGGTATATTGGTAGGCACATACTTGAACGTTGGATTGAACATTGGATCATCTTGGAGGTCTTTTCCGACCTTGGTGGTTCTTTGATGTACCATGCTGGTTGGTTTGGGGAGCCAGCCGTGTTGAAAACAGTACTCTTGGGTGTTGGAGCTCACCCTTCAGCCACCATGCATTGAGACTGGTGTCTGTGTGTGAACTGTGATGATTGCTTCTCAGTGGTATAATTGACTGAGGAAACACAATCCATTGCTTTATGATTGAATTGCATATGATGATGTGATTTCCTTTCTAATAACATCTGTAACTCAGAGTCCACTTGTGCTCACTAACTCTGTTTCCTGTAACTGCTCAGTAGGATATTGTTTCTACATGAGGTCAAAGTTACAGATAAGGACTTTTGTAATAAGCCATTGCCAAATAGCATAAAAATTTCTTGCATCGACAATTAACCTGGATAGATCAGAGTCCTCAAGCAATTGTTCCCAAACTGTTCCTATTTTCCTATTCCTTCTCATAAAGCATGGATAACTGATCTCTACACGTGCACTAGCAAGTCCATCTAAGGTCAATCCATTTCCTAAGTGAAATGGAGCATTGCTCCTACTGCAGCAGGGTGTAGGTGGCACACCCTATGGATCGCTGCAGCTCCTGGATCAAAGGGAGCTGTGGCAGACTGATGGATGAGAATTCTTTTTTCATATATAGCTGAATGGAACCATGCAAGTAGCACTAAGTTGCTTTTCAAGGGTTGTGAATAAGCTTTTTCAAAATGTGAATCAAGGAACGAAAAGTGACTGTAGAGGATGCTCTCTTTAGATTCTTGAAAAAATAATCAGCATTTTGTGAAACTACATTGTCTGCTGATGCGTGTGCGCTTCTCTGCTTTTGCAAACAGAAATATCCTTTCTGTATTTCTTAGGTATTGAGGTCAATACTGAGGTTTCTCCTGAGTCTGAGGAATGGAATTTGTTCTTTTATGGCGCTTCTTTGTTGTCCTTCAAAGCGATATCTTCTCGCTCTATTTGGTTAGGGCTCATAACTTTCCTGTAAGGTAGGAGGGAACTGTCTTCATTTTTCAAGGAGGATGTCTGAGTTTTGGAGATTGACTTAATGTATGGTCACACAGTGTGACAGCAGCAGGGCAGAAGCAGACTCAGACCACTTGATGCTCAGATCTAACGTGAAACTGTTAGATGGAGGCAGCAACTGGATCCACACCTGCAGGATATCCTGTTTTATTATGGGTCAATTGACACAGGGAAATACTGTCAGAGAAAACTAATATTTCATGCATTAGTTAAAAAAAAAAAAAAAGTTGATTTTTAAAAATACTTCTAGTTCCATTTATAGTAGGACAGAAAGAAGATGTTTTTCCTGTGGCTTGAACCACAACAGAACTCAGGTCCGATAGGAACTGAGCCAGAGATTGGGCATGTCTTATGTTATTTATTTTAATACAGTCTTTCAAATTGCTTGAGAACTTGTCTTCCTAACCATCTGTTTCCAAAAAGAATCCCTACAAAGTGTTTCCACAGTTACATGGATGAATGTATGCATGTGCTTTCACTGGTCTTACAGGCAAAAAGTAGTTGGAAGAATAAGCCCCCCAGTTCGATGGGTATGCAAATACATTCTCTATATATTCTTCTATTTGGAAGATCGCATTTTAAAATGTTTCACTGTCAGACACAGGAGAGTGTCCTTTCTGACAGTCCAAATCTTTCAGCAAAATTCAATAAATATGTATTTACTTCATGCATGGCTGAACAGGTGTCTTCTTAGTAAGACTACTGGGATGCAAGTTCTGATAGTCAAAACTCTAGTGAACAAACTCATCCTGAGTATATATGCCTTCATGGGTGAGGATAAAGCAAACACAATGAGTTGCACTCACAATATATACTGTGAGAGCATCCTGTGTCTAATTTAACTTCAGACACCAAACACTCATTCATTTGTACTGAAGCTCAGGTTGAATGGATTGCGTGCTCTCCATATGATATTTCTATCTTTTTCTCTGTAAAAGAAGACAAAACCTGAGCTCTTGGGTAACTGTTGGCTGCCTGAAGAAGCCAAGATATTTGTTCCTGACAGGGGCAGAAGAGCATGGGGGGAGGCTGAGCAGCTGTCACTGGGACTGCAGGGCTCATTTTTCACTCTTCTATCCATACCCATGGGACTGTCACCACACTGTAGCCTGAATAAGACCTGAAGGATGCATGGGCAGTGAGTGCATGTTTGCTGAGCTCCAGAGGTCACCTGCAGGCAGGACAGAAGCAGCTTTTCTGGTGGCTGGCTTACGCAATTGCACAATCTCATGGTCATGAGAATTTGTCTCTGATGAAAGAAATTAAATGCAAGAGAGGACTCGTCACAGGAAGCTTGCACAGTCACCCAGGGGACCAGACTGAGGGCTGTTATCATGGGAGATGAAAAAAACCCACAAATCCAAACCAAAGCTCCTATGCTGCCAGAGTGCAGTGTGCTGTGATGTGCCCATCTGCTTAGGGAACAGCAATATTCACATTTGCTCCTCTAGCAGCCACCACCTGGCAGGCAAACAGGAGGGCAGAGCAGAGCAGCCTCACTCCTCTGCCCATTTGTGTCCTTTCCCTCTCTCTCTGTACGTTTTCATCTTCCTCTTGCAATTGCTTTTAGCAATTGCTTTCTGTAATATTTCATTTTAATTTTACAAGTGTTGATTTCTTCATTTCTCTTTTCTCCAATCTCAAGCACATTTGCATCTGGTGTCTTGGAACTTCATTCTCTCTGAATTTTCTCCCCAGCCTGTATTTGACCTCTTCTGCATGACTGAAGTTTATTCATAAAATTTGCTATTCCTGGCCAGTTCCGTATTCAGGCAGCTGCTCTTCTCTTTCTGTCTGTTTCCCATGCAAAAATAAATAAATAAATAAACAAAGCCTCAGACTTTGTGAAGACAGAAACCATCACGGTTCTGCTTTTTACTTTCACGTTTATCAGCGCCTTCTCCAGCAAAGGGAGAAACTCCAGATCCTCCCACCCTTATGGGATCGCTCAGTTTATCCCGTAGATTTTGTGGTGAGATGCTGGAACAGAGAAGCTGTGAGTGGTCCGTTCCTGGAGGTGCCCGAGGCTGTGGATGGGGCCCTTGGCAGCCTGAGCTGGTGGGGAGCAAGCAGCCCACAGCAGAGCATGGAGCTGGTTGGGCTTGAAGGTCCCTTCCAACCCAAACCATTCTATGAGCCTATGGGTCTGGGTCCATGATCTTTCCAATCTTTCAATTTGAGATTAAAAACAGACTCCCGTCTTGAGAAACATTGGTTCCTTCCCTGAGAAACAGTCCATCGGTGGAGCCCCTGGTTTTGGGTGTTACATCACAAAGGTATCTCAGATCAGAGCTTGTGATTCCCTCAGATGGTTGCAAGCACTTCAAGGGAGGCACGGTTGAGATGCTGAAGGCTGTGGAAATTGAGCTGAGTTCTGGCCACAAATGGCACTCATTCTCCTTCCCAGTGCCCTTTTTTACGCTACAGACATCGAGATCTGTGCAAGCAGCATGTGTTTCAGTGAAAATCTGCTAAACAGGTATTAGATATCCTTCTCAGCTAACAAAGACTGCCATGAGCATCCATCACAGTAATGAGGTGGGAACGTGTAAGGACGTGGCATCCAGTTACATAACATTATTTGCAGTTAATTGACTAGTGGGAGCCCAGGCTCAGGGCTGTACCCCTACTTTTTAAATTGGCACATGGAGAATTAAGCATTAACAGGAATAGGAGTCATCATGAGGCAGAACAAAAAGCCCCATGCACCACTATGTAAGTTTAAGTATAGCAGCTGCCAGCAGAGAGATAATTAGGTGCACTTCTGGCCTTATCTGCAAATCCAACTGTACAGCAGGCCATTAAAAGCCATCTCCCAGCAAAGAAGAGTGCTTGCCTCATATTAAGCTGTTTAAATGGTGCACTATAATTATGCTTACAGATGTTTTAAGTGTAGGTAAGTAGAAAATGGCAGGTCTTTAATTATAGGCTGCCTTGCTGTTGGAGTGCCCTGCTCTGCTCAAAGCCAGACCCTGCTGCCCAGGGCGGCCTCAAGAAGTGCTTGGGCAGGAGCTAGAGCTCAGCTCCTCCTGGCTTTTGGTTTTCCATAGCAAACACAGTTTCCCATAGGCACATTCAGCTCTTGGGGCTTCTCACAGCAGAGGCTCCCTGGCACCAGAAGAAGGCAGAGCACCAGAGCTGCCCGAAGTGGGTACCCCTCATTTTCTCCCTCTTCTCACCAGCTGCTTCATGCAGGTGCTGCCAGTGGGTAGGTAGCCAGCATCTGAGTGGGTTTTCCTATACTTCAGGCTGGATATTAGGAAAAATTTCTTCTCAGAAAGAGTGGAAATGCAGGCTGCCCAGGGGGGTGGAGGAGCTACCATTCCTGGAGGTGTTACAGAACTCTGGAGATGTGGCAGTGAGGGATGTGGTCAGTGGACATGGAGGGATGGGTTGGAGTGGCTGATCTTAGTACTCTTTTCCAGCCTTAATGATTCTATGATTCCTGCTATGTGTTTTTACTTTCCCAGCCTGCAGAAACAACGAGCACACCCCAGCTCTGCTAATTACAGGGTACATGACATGATCACTTTTGCTTGATTCCCCAGAGAAGCTCTTTTTCTTTCTCCCTGTCACCATCCTGGCTTCCTGTGCCCTTTTCCTGTGAGGAGTGCTTCAGGGCAGTGTCCCTGTCTATGCATAAATGTTCAAAAACATTATGAGTGGAAATGAAATGCACTGACAATAACAACACCAGCATGCTTATAAGCTGCTTAACCAGGAGCAGCAGCTATATGAAAGGTGGCATCTCAAAATGCAGTGATGCATCTCTTACACATCCAGTTACAGCTTAGCAATCAAATAAGCTGCCATCCTTTAATTAAATTTTACTTTTGCTACCCAGGCAGAGTGCTGCTACCTAAAGGTGATACCAGGGGATTTCACATCTATTGAGAAATTGTGAAGCAAGTCCTCATGCCAATAAGAGCAGTAACATTTGCAGTTCAGAGCGATGTATTCCTGCTCATAGCAACTCCATTAGAGGCTGAGGCCGGGGGAAGCACCTCAGCAATTCTCATCTTTTAAAAAAAGAAAGCAAGCTAATGAACAGGAAGGAGTCGCATGTGGAGAGACCACAGTGATGGAATGAAAAGGGAGAAAAGGTTAGAGGATGGCTAGCAAGTTTAAGTGTGAGTGTTTCCAGACTTTCTTGGAAGTAGATGAAAGACACTGATCTCCTCCAGGCTAATCTCAGAGTTCTTGGTTCACGACTGAGAGGAGCATTATATAAAATCTGCTTTCCTGCAGCAGTTTCACCATTTCCTGACCTTGAAGAACAAAATAATTTGACTATATCCAGTGGTTGGCCATAGTGATGCCTGCTGATAACTTAGAGCTCATCCACACTTATAGCTGGCTGGCATGGCTCTCTCACTGTCTATGCTAGCTTTTAGCAGCAAATGCTCTTAATGGCAGGGGGATGTCAGACATATAGTAGTGGACTCATTCTTGGAGCAGAGCTGCTGTCTCAGTGCTTGAGGTTTTGCTAAGGACACACTCATACAGGACAGAGGAAAACCCTATATCTCTCTCTAGTGTGAACAGTCTTATCTCAGAAATAAAATATCAATGCCCAAGCACCTGGAGTTCAGGCCATTTCCTTTTTTTCCCCATTTGTGTTCCCAATAATTTCAATTCTTTTCTTTCCAAAATCTTCTGTTTGGTACTGTCCAGACAGCAAGGACAGAGGAAAATCTGGATAAATCCTGGAAGGATAGAATACTGACCATGAACACTGAGCTGCTTTGGCAGGTGGGCCAGACTAGTTGATCTCTAGAGGTCCCTTCCAGCCCTTACAATCCTGTGATTCATTTGCAACCCACATGGATTTTTGTTGGGCCATGTCTCTCATTAGATCAGATCACCTTTCTGCTTGGCTCCAGTGCCAGAATACACTTCTGTTGTGAAACTTGTGCATTTTGTGTCACCTCAATCCACCATGAGTTTTAAGTGGTCAGTGGTGGTGCATCTGCCCACAGAGGATGGTGAGGAGCAAGGCTAAATAGCAAGGCCACTGTTGAGACACAGAACTGCTTAGATAGATACAGGACTCAGATCTCACTCTGGTTTTATCCTCTTGCCCTAGTCTATTGTACATGGATAAGAGCCTTATAATTCATACAGAGACATCACTTACAGCTTGCTTTTACCTGAGAAAAGTTAACTCCTTTAACCAGACAATTTCAGTTTTCTTACTTCCTTGAACTACAGTTGACATCAGAAAGTTATACACATGAATCATGGAAGCAATTGTGCAATGGAGCCCTGTGTTCATTCTCCAGCTCCTGCAGAAAACAGTTTAAGAATAGCAGCTAAGAAATCTTCCTTCTTGGCTTTTGGGAAGTAATTCTTTGGGATGACATAGCACTCACAAGTGAGTCTGGATTGCACGTGAAATCAAAGAAATAGGCGAGCATTTTAACTGCCATGCCTTTTAAGATTAAATCTTCCCTTGTAAGTACATGTTTCCTGTGGGTTATGGCTATGAATAGCTCTCTCTCTCCTGCCCTCCCTCTTTCTCTCTCTGGTGTAGGTTTGACTAACAGAATTTCTAAATAATTCAGGAGTTATACACCTGGCATTACAGTGAACCATAAGTACATGAATTTTTTCTTCCTATTGCTGGACAATAGAGATTTGAAAAATAAGTGTTATATGCCTACAGACTTTTCTGTGCAGGAAGGATGCAGTAATGCCAACTCTGCTCATTAAAATAGCTATTAATTAATTTATCAGACATACTAACAGCTCTGGCTATAACAGAACATCTACACATACCTTGGCAGACAGTGCTCCCAGCGTTTTCCTTCCTTGGCACCAAGAAGGCATGTTCAGAAGCTTCCAGTGGTCAAGAGTTTATGATTAAAAAATGATCTGCAGATATCTACAGGTGTGATGAACTGCCCGCATGCATCTGCTGCACCAGAGCACCCTTCTAAAGCAGCAACAAGCTGGAGAACTGACCAAGTCATGCAGTGCACACTCAGGAGTCTCAGCCAGAAAGTATTTGAGCTTTATTGGAGGCTTTCCTCATACCCTGTGGTTGTGTAGAAGGAAGTAGCTCCACTTGGGAAGGTAGGTAGCTCTTTGGCAGTTCTTCCTGTGGGTAGCTTCCCAAATTTCAGATTAGAGTGTAACACTGTAATTAAGCACTGGCTTGAAATGAAAAGTCTGATCTGGGTCCACACTCGATCAAAATCAAAGAGCTAATGCAGAGGGATTTTTAATTTTAACTCCATCTTTAGTTTTATCTGCAAATCTGAAACTCTTGGGTTATGAAATGGCATAATCATTAAATGCCTGCCGGTCTTCAAGCTTCAACCCGTGTTTTCCACCACCACGTGGGTTTTATTTAGTTTCACATCAATTTTCACAAGTGCTGCTTGAACCCTCACTTGAAGTGCTTCTAGAGCCATCATGGAAAGACATGAGATACAGAAATCAAAGCTCCAATGGAAACTTCAAAGCTGAGGCAACTCCTTACAGATACCACCTCTTGTTGGACTTTTCCTGGAGTTTCCCTCCATCACAGAATCATTAAGTTTGTAAAGATTACTAAGATCATCAAGTCCAACCATTGGCCCATCACCACCATACAACTAAACCATGTCACTCAGTGGGACATCTACTCTTTTCTTGGACACCTCCTGGGACAGCAAGCTCACCACCTCCCTGGGTGCCCTGTTTCAATACCTCACCATCACCTGCATGCAGGCTGCAGCTGGCTGCAGGATGAAGCGAAGACTACAGCCAGGTGGTACAGTAGAGCCATTGAATTTCCACCCATTTTGAATAAAGTTAGTTCTCTTCGGTTAAACAGATTTTCCCCTTTTTGTCTCAGTCATGGTATTTCAAGCACGATCATCTAAGGTTCAAGTGAGGCAATAACTTTTTGGAGCAGAAAGTTTGTCTTTTGTTGGATCAGCGTAAGACAACAGATAAGCACCCAGGCACGCAAGGCCAAATGTTTCAGAAAGGAACTGCTTATTTGAAAAGCTTGCCCTCTCCCTCCAGCTTTGTTAGTTTGTGTACGAAAAGTACTTCTCCCTGCAAAAAAGTCTTGGCCACCCCTGAAATGCCACAGAGAATTTCAGGACATGGCAGTTTGGATTCCCTGTCAGGAAGTGCTCATGGACAATTTGTGAAGAGCTGGAATGCCAGCCATAAACATGAGTTATACAGAGGTCTCATGGACTTGGATGGGAGCAAGTCTGTGTTTTGTGCTGCAGATGCTCAAGGCCATCCCTTGGCCATGTTACAGGAGCAATATTTATGCAAGGATGAAACAGAACATTGTCAAAGCATGTGGACAAATTGAAAACTTTGTTTTTCCTTGCTATTATTTATAATAGCATTCTGAAAAATAATAATAATTAAAAAAAAAAAAAAAAACTAACAAAAAAACCCTTGTTTTAGATTTTTCCATGAAGGAATTTTAATTGGTTTTCATAGCAGAACTGAATGACACTGTGACCCTTTCTCAAGAGCATAGGGTCTGGGTTTCTTCATCCCCAGTGAGAAGGGAAGTAGACTGTTACGTTACAAGTTTTATCAGAAGAAAAGCAGCACTAAGGAGACGTCAGTCCTGAGACCTAGCATGCTTCACTGCCTTGCTCTAGCTACTTGGACAGTGTCCTTCCCATCTCTGTGGTACTTCAGTCCCTCATACGCTTCTTCAAACCCAGTGATAAAGATACTCTTTCGATGACAAGGTTGATAAGGTCTATGGCATCACCCTCTCAGTGGGGAAGCAACTGGGTCATCAACTGTAATACCAAGGAATAACCATTAAGACTTGCTCCCCCTTCAGTAGTCCCATATGCCCAGTGTGAAAGTCCAATGGAGGGTGGAGGCTATCAGTGGTCAGAATGAAGTCATGCCACTGCTAAGTGCTGCTGTACCAGACATACTAGGACTTCAACACAAACTGGAGCCAAAGGCAGCCAAGCCAACAGGTAGTGACAAAATAGAATGAAAACTTAGCATTTGCTGATGCAATTACAATCAAGAAACACTATTATGGTGCTCTTGAAAAAAGAAAAGAAGAAACAATGGAGCTAGCAGCCTATCAAAATAAAGTAGGGTCAGTTTCATTAGGAATCTAGCAGACGTAGCAAGAATTGATGCATTACCTCAGATTCATGCTGCAGAACTGCACTTCTCCTGATCCTGTTCCACATCTCTACTAGCAAGGGCTGTGGAAGCCACACTGTACAGAGCTGTGTCCTGCAGGTCATATGTCTTATGCATTAACAGTGGAGTTAAGAATTTTCCAACAGTACTATAGAATTTGCTGGTGTCAGATGCTCTTGTGCTATGGTATCCTATGTAAAGGCAGTCTGACTGAGCAGGCAGATGCTCTTTCTCCCCCAGCAGTGTCTACCACAGGATATATTACACTGTCACCTTTGTCCTGGCATGTTCTATCAATGAAAAAGCCTATTTCTTCGAGTCTGAGATGTTTATGTATCTTTCTTATCCTATTCTTACTGCCCCGTGCAAAAGGCAGCTCTCAGGCTGGCAAACATCTGATCTCAGCACAAATTCTAACTTCTGTTGCAATAAAGCAGTAGTAGGAATGGTGGGAAATGTTAGGGAATAAAATCTGGTATAGACAAAGGGTAAACCAGGTCCCAGAAGGTCTATGTTGCTCCAGAGTTCTTTTAAGTGAAAAACTTCATGCATTTGCTCTTGCTGACAGTTAGAAAAGTATAAGGTTGTCAGAAACTCAGAAGCAATGTTATGTCTGTCACCATGTTGGTGGAGTTTAGATATGACTGAGAAAAAGAATTTGTTTCCTTGGTAGCAGAAAATTGCTTATTTTACAAGGTGCCACGGAGAGTGTTATCTACTTGGGATTTATGGTGTAGAGGCTTTAATAATGCATTTCAGCAGGAAAGGAATATTTGTTTTATGACATGCTTCCCAGTGTGGTGGTTGGCTTTTAGACACAGTGTCCTGAAAATTAATAATGCACATTTCAGAGAATTGGGAAGTGATTTGCCCCAGGGGTGGGAAGGAGTTGGGGGCTCCCAAGTGGAGGTCCCCAAGGCTCAGGGCACCACAGGCACTGGGCATCTTGGTGGGGCAGTCAGGAGCAGAGCATGAGCAGTTGCATCAAGTACAGCTCATTATTTCAGCCAGCATCTTCTGGAGTGGGAATGCCATTAGCAAGAGTGGCAGTGATTGAGCCATGAAACTATATGATAGTACTGGGACCTGGTCCTGTGGAACAGCGCTTGGTGACATCTGAATATACCGATGAGATTGCGTGATATTTTGAACTAAGTTCAACGAGGCTAAAAATGGTGCTGTTGTTTTAATACTGAAGTCAAAGGATCAGAAAGCACAACGTAATTTACAATTATTTGGTAGCATTTGATAGCAGTTCTGTCTGCTGAGTGGAACTGCCACACCAGGCTGGGGGGGTGAGGAAGGCAGGCATGGTGTGTGATAAACACCAAGTAGGCCCTGAGAGTTATTTGTTGCTTAATGAAGAACTTCCTGAGGTTAAAAATAGATGGTTCTTGCACAGTTCTGTTTTGTCAGGGCGCAATAAAAATAACCTTTGACTAGACTGTGGGTATGCCTCAGTGCACAGGGGAAGTACTGCAGGCTTTGAAGACCTACGGCACAAAGTTATATTGATAAGAGGAGGTGGACTTGGAAAAGGAGCCCCTAAAGGCAAGCTAGGGCATAATGTAAGGATGGTGGTTAGGCCACTAATTAGATTCCTAAAGGAAGGAAGAATGTTTTACAGTGGAAAAAGAAAAATCCCAGAACTTTGTCATTTGGGCATTACTGTTTTCCTCAGGCCAATCTGCCTCATGGTTCCTAGCACCTTCTTCACCCTCCTTGAGGGAAAAAAGCCTGGTCAAACAATAGAAATCAAAATGCAATTTTGGTGAACAAATGTGTTCAAGGCAGGAATTGGCCCTTGCAAGCCAGAATGCAGCACCACCTCTCTACACCATGTATGTGAGCCCAGAGTGGTAAATAACAAAGGAAAACTAGGTCCCTGGTGATTTCAGAAGGAAAACTTAAGTCCTACAAACAGCTGAACTTGACCTTCTGAGGTGGTAGGAGTTCCAGCAGAATCACATTAGAGACCTATGTTTGGCTTCATCCTGACCCCCTCCTCCAGGTCAAATTTATAAATCACACTCATTTCATTATACTTTTCATTTCCTGGGCTAGCAGATCAATAGTCCAGTCACACAGAAATATAATCCAAATCTTCTCTTCATTCTGTTTCAGTTCTTATCACAGAAATGGCTTACCTTGAAAAGAACTTATACAAAAGATTGTTGATTCTGCCAGGATGGATGAAAGCTAAATCCATAATATGAAGAGATGAGAGAATTCAAATAGTCAGGAAAAAGTGCAGGCATCTGGAGTACAAAATAATTGTGCCATTTTAGCTGTGTCTATTTCACCCCTGTTTTCTTGTGTTCATATTATTATTATTATAAGTAACATCTCACATATAAAATGAGTGTAGTACCTGAAATGGGAAAAAGATCGGAAAAACTACTCAGAACCCTAAAAGAAAAGTCACTATAATTCATAAACTATTTACTGGATCAGTGCTTTTAAGGGGCATGTGAAAACAGTATGGATTGAGGTGCTGAAATTGAAATTGTGATTGACTTGTTGTCTTGGTGCTGTGTCCCATCTCAAGTGCAGCCTTAGGGCAAATCTTTCAACTCTCCTGGAAAGAGTTCCCTACAGAGAAATTGCACTCCAAAAAATGAGACTGTTCAGAGGGGCTTCTCTGGCTGCGTCTTCCAAAGAAGTCAGCTACTTTGGTCAGAGAATCACAGAATCATTAAGGTTGGAAGGTCATCTAGTCCAACTATCAACCCATCCCCACCATACTACTAAACCACGTCACCCAATATGACATATCCCTTTGTCTTGAAAACTTCCAGGGATGGTAACGCCATCACCTCCCTGAGCAACCTGATCCAATGAAAAGATTGAATCTAAATCTGCTAACAGCAAATCAAGACCAAATGAAGCCAACTGTTATCGTCCTTAACACTTTTTTGTGAGACTTTGAATGAGAGGGGTCATCTGGAGCAGCTGATAACCAAGCTGCACTCCACAGTTTCAGCCCAAACTTGCAGCTGGAGCAAGATGCTGTTGGCCCAAAAAGTTGACCAGAAGTCACCTTTTCATCCCTTTTTTTTGTTGGAAATACCATACCTTTCAGTAGGGCTGAGGGGAAAACAGCTGAATACGTCTGGTCAATGCTGAAATAAAAAGTGCAGGGATCAAACCAAGCATTGGGTGCAGAACCAATGTGGAAGGGTTGTGGGAAGGGAAATAAGGAAGAGGTGGCTGCAGGGCCGTGCCTGGACTGCTCACCAGAAGTGGGTGGGAATCCCCATTGCTGGCAGCATCCTGCTGCAGGAAGCCCTAGATGAGTCAACAGGAAATGACCAACAAACATGAAGCATTGGAGAGGAAAGCAAATGTTGCAGCTTGGGATGAAAACAACATTTTCATCAGTGCCGTCACGTTGACTGCGGATTGCTTTTACTTCCTTGAAAGAAGTGGAAGATGGAGAGCTGATCCTGCCACATGCTTCCCACCTCCAGGAGATGTCCACAGAGTGAGTTCGCAATGCCCTGGTGACTGCCTGGAGCCCCATGAAGTTCAGCATCAGTACTTCCCTGTTGCTTGCAGGTCGTAACTGACACCAGCAGTTTAATTAAACAAAAACAGCATGGCTGTTTCTTGCTAAAGCAACAGACCATAATCATCTTCTAGAAATGGATTCCTCCCGTTCTCACTGAAGATAAACACTTGGAGCACTTGCAAATTCTGATAAGTGAGTTCAAGCCTTCATTGTTATCTTGCTTTTTTTTCATTCTGCAGAGTTGTTGGGAGGAATAAAAAGAGCCAGAAATCTTTATTATTCTTCCTAAGGGATTCATTGCATTCTACTTTACAGTGCATTGTTATATTACCAATTTTCACTGTACATGCTCCTAATAAATACGTTGCATTACAAAGATAATAACACTCATCTCTTTAATGACTTTGCACTAGTGTAAATGAAAATGAATATTAAGTTAACAGTAACCTTGATACAGGAAAAAAAGATTCAGTGGTTATTTCCTTTCATGGATCAGTGTCATTTCTCTTACTAAAAATATCTTCTCAGCCCCAGTTCTTTCCTGAGACAGTTCTGCTGCCTATCAACACTGCAATGAATGAAGACACCATATGTGCATTTCTTCCAGCACATATACAGGTTCTTTAGGGGTTCTGTGTGAATCCTAGCATATGGGTCAGACTGACATTTCTTCTTCTTTTTTTTTTTTTTTTTTTCGATCCAGAATCGAAAAAGCTGTGGTATTACAGATTTCCAAGGCAGTTCTGCATTGTCTCATCCAAACAGCTTTCCTTTTCCTTTCTGATTGCTCTTCCCTATGGGTTGTGTGCCAGCAGAGCATGCAGCCACCTTCACTGCTGCCAGGATGTGTCAGACCAGCTTCATTGCCCCAGTTTTGGTCCTGCCCTGTAAAATAAAACAAAGCAGTGATTATGTCCTGGGGAAGTGCGAGCTTTCAGGAGGGCTCAGACATGGTGCCAGAGTAGGGGGATCTGAGAGCATGCAGCCAGCTCAGGTGGTGAGGGATGCAACTGGCTGCACGGCTCCATCCCATCTGTGCAAGGCACAGGCACTTGGCTTGGCACGACACAGAGGCACCGGGTTGGCTGTGATGTTCTTTTGATCTCCACGACTGCGGGAGCCATGTCTGTGAGTTCCAGAAGTCTCGTTGCTTCGCGTGAGTCACTGGGAGCTGTGGTCAAGGGGACAACACCCTGCAATTGCAAACCACTGGAACAGAAAGTTTTGTGGAAGAAAATGCATCGTGGTACTCGTTGAGTCAAACACCATTAGGTCATCTCATGTTCTTTAAATATAATCACCTCCAAGTAAATCATCAAATACAGAGATTCTTGCATCCCTGCATATTTCTCAGATGTTTTTCTCTGTTCAGGAGAAAGCTGAATTTGGCATTGAGAGCACGTCAAGCTGAGCACCAAAGCTTTTCGCACGATTTTACTCCACTGCAGACTGTGCTGACCTAAAAACCTCCTATAGGAGCAATTAATACCAAGTAGTAGTATGTTCTACAGCAGAGAGAATAATCTATTCTCAACAAATTGCTCTCAAACATATGGTACATCCTCAGTCTGAAATGAGAGTTAAGCCGAAGTGCTGAATGTGCAGTCAGAAGGAAAAAAGATATTGCAAGATTTCAAATGCTAAGCATGGATATCTTAAATTTAAAAACCAAGAGCTTATGTAAGCTTAAACCTTGAGATTTTTAAGTCCACGAAATCTGATAATTTTAAAGTTATTGTCCTTCCTACGCTGAACCCTGTCACATTGCTCATTTGCTTTTACAGTTGGTGGACGTTTTTATACACTAAGGCATAAATTTAACAGAATAAACACTAGTGTGAAATACTACAGATGGCAACCAAGCATTGGTTCTCGCAATGAATTTAACTTTAGACTTCCTTGGTTTAACAGATGGCAAATGTCAAGCCTGATGTTGCATGAATGTTGCATTCTTCAGTGTAAACTTTTGATGGAGGGAAGCTTGCGGTCAAATTCACAGAAAATCTGCATTAACTGGTGTCACTACTTTACCCCAAACATTCACTGTAATAACAGCATCTTGACTAAGAGTGTATTTGTGTGGATATGCAACTCATCTCAGATATATGGGCTTGGCTTTCCAAATTTTATACAGCCTGTGTAGTAAAATTTGACATTAATATTTCACTTTTCAGGAACTCTCAAAGCTCTTTTCAAAGCTAATTAAGATTCATATTACCTTTAAGAATGGGGCAGATATCCTCATGACACAAAGAATAAGGATGGGAGAGGCAAAGTGACCTACTCAATGTCATGCATTTTCAGTCTTGAAACTGAAACACAAAGAGCTCAATTCTTGGTAGTTTGCTGTAACCACTAATGAATAATAATGACTGACCATATTGATAATTAATAGCACTTTCACCGTGCTTAGCACAGTTAAAATGCTGTTGAAATACTAATTCATTCACCCTCTCTGATCACCGAGGGTATGTAAGAGCTTCATCCTGCAACTTGCTCAGCTTTGCACATGTGGGAAACCACTGAGTTAACCAGTGAAAAGCAGAGCCTGGAAGTGATTGAAGGATGAGAAATGAGAGAGGATGCTCACATTTTTTGGCACAGATTGAAGAGTCTGATGTTGGGGTGCTTGAGTTAAGAACTCACCATCAGCAGAGAGAAGCAGGTCCCATCAGATGGCCATTCAGAGCATCTTAATGAGGAGCTATTTCTCCTTGCTGAGCCACTGGAGAGACCAGCATTAGAGGTCTTGAGCAAGACGTGAATACTCTCCCCTAAGTGCTGATTATTGTTCCCGATTTGCCAGTGGGTGAACTGGAAAAGAAGGGACTATGCCAGATGAGGTGAGCTGCCCACAGTGGGGAGGCTCCCTCCTGCCCCAGCAAAGCCCCTGGAAATGTGGATGAGAAAAAAGAACACCAAGATGAACAAACCTCAGGGGAATGTGTTCAGGCTGTAAAAATACTAAGGCAGTATCAAGATATCTGGAAGTGCTTTTGGAATACCCGGTGAGTCATGGATGCTGTATATTAAATGGACAACACTTATTCAACAAAAGTAACTTCTCATGCGAGACCAGAGGAGTCGGAGAAATTGGCTTTGCACCAAGGTGCCTGATTCAGCAAGATGTCACCAGCACAGAGGCTCTGCTGCTGTGCTCCAGCTTTCAGACACCAGGAGAGGGGAAGTAATCAACACAAGGAGAAAGCAGGAGATCCCGTACAGATTTGTGCATGGTGGTGTTTTAATTATGTGAGTGTAAACCCATCAGTGAAAAATATGCAGTAAGAATAGGTAATATATGTATGGGATTCATCCCTTCTATGCTGTTTCTTTAGCTTGTATGATGCTGAACGCTGCCTCTCTGTTTTCTGCCACCTCTGGCACTCCCCCTGAAGTCAAAATTCTGTTGCAGTGACGGCAGTCATTAAAAATGATGAGATAAGAAAGTGTTTACCAGTTTTATCATTGCAGATGCACTGTAAGAATGATTGCATGTCAAAATGACTCTGTAATGAGGCCTGACTTAGGGGAAAAAAGGTAGAAAAAAGGCAGGAAAAAAAGGAATATTCATTTTTTCCTGAAATTAGCAGAGAGAATTACACTTGGAGAAAACATTTATCAGTATGTCAGCAAGGACATAGGTGGTTTATCTGCCTAATAATGGTTTTTGTAACGTTGAAGGTAAAGACAGATGATCCAGCTTGATGTTTTTCATATCACATTTAGCAAGTTAAATGACTTTATTTGTGTACACAAAACGAAGGCAAACACAGCAAAGTGTGCTGGCAGCATCACCCTGCAGCTGGACAGGGTCAGGGTCCTTCATCCGGCCTGGAGGGAAGGAAACATGGCATGAACCATCACTGCACAACCAAACCCTCTTCTAAAAGCTGGCTCACCTCACATGCTGACCTCACCATGGCTTCAAGCCTATGGGAACCGTGCTGACCATGCTGATCCCTGCACCCGTCACCATCACAGAGTGCTGCCTGAGGATGAAACCAGAAACTGCAAAAGCACTGAGAGGTCTCAGCCTGTGGCTGGGCTCCACATTTCAGCCCCTCTAACCTCCGAGCAGCCAGACAGCAGCATCTTGTCAGCTCTGAGCACCCCCAGTTCCCCCCTCATACAAGAATGGGATTTGGTCTTCATATATAGGATTTCTACTGCAGCAAATGGCAAGTGCATAGAGTGACCATGCTCCCCAAGTACTCCAGTTAACAAAACAACCCTGGTAATTGAAATATTTACAACACATGGCTAAAAGAAATAGTCTTTTCATTATTATTTTTCTTTCCCCAAGCAATACAAGGTGTTTATCCAGAATGTGAATAATTTTTAAGATGTGTGGTCTGATTTTTGGCAGTCCTGTGTGTGGAGCCAGGAGTTGGACACAATGATCCTGAAGGGTCTCTTCCCACTCGGGATATTCTGTGATTCTATGACTGCACGTTTATTAAATGTGTATTATGCTAATGCCACAATCTTTTTTCAATGCTGAGGGTGCTGTTGAAGATTGGTGTTTGGAAGGAACTTACCTTTAGGCATGAACAGATGGCAAAGGGGAAAAGAATAGGGTATGCAAACTTACTTACATTTATAAGATGTGTAATATCTTATAAAATGCAGTTAATCTGATTTTTCTTGAGGCAGAATGGTCAAAATTAGTTGAGGAAATGAGAGAGACGTAGAATCCAGGTATTGGTTAGAACACGTACCTGATCAAATTTTAAATGTTTCATTTTGAATTCAGGAGCTGCAGGAGGAATACATGACATGGAAGGAGAAACGCTGGGCACACAGAACGTCACACTGACCTATAATTCCCTGCCAAAGGTGCAGGGGTGAAAGATGTGAATTTTATAATGTTCCTGGAAAGAGACATTTTAAATATATGACAGAGGAGAAAAGATTACTCTGCAGCACAAAGCAGACAACGTTCTCCCCTCCTCACTCACAAAAGCAGTAGGCAACAACTGAGCTGTGCACATGGGAAGACTTATATAAATTATATGTTTTCATGTAGAAAATAAGAGCTGGAACAACCAAATATTGAGCCCCTTGACTGCCAGATCACATGGATATTCCACAGTTGTGAAGTGTGTGGTGCCACACATTTGAGAGGAGGAGCAATGCAAATCGGCACACATGAGCTATTTCTGGTGCCAGTGTGAAAACATCTCCCTTTCTTCTATATCCCAACTCCTTGCTCGTATTCTTTTAGAGGATCACAGAGCTGAGCAGGCACTGAGCTGAAAAGCTTCGCCTTTCCTAAGAACTAAAGGCACATATTTCCAAAAGCAGCAGGCTTCAACCGGCCCCAAGCCTCTGCAACGTGCAGAGCCACAAAAGCACTATGGTAATTCTGAGCACTGAACCATTTAAAATCTATTTTAATTGATTCCTGACTACTTCACGATTCTAGCATGTTGTTAAATGAGTGGTAGATAAAAGTAGCAGGAGGTAACGTCTTTTGTAGTGCTGCGGGGAGATCATGCCTAAAATACGGCACTCAACTCTGGGTACCTCATTGCCAGAGAGATGCAGACAAATTGGAAGGAATTCATGGAAGAGCATTAAAAATGATTAAGGGTCTGAAGAGACTGAGTTATGAGTGAAGATTAAAGGAACTTAATATGAATCACTTGGCTAAATGATGACTAAGAGGGAAACGATACCCTTCAACAAGTACTTGGAGGGCATAAATATCACAAATAAAAAGGAATTATTTAGGGCGCTGAAGGACATACCACTTGGGATAAAAGGATGATGTTAGGCAAAGGGAAACTGGATCTGAACATACATCGTTAAATTCTAACAGACTATTTATGGGAAACTAAATTCCGACACATTTATCTAGCCCTGCTTCAGTATTAATTTTTGCCTGTGATAGTAAAAAAAATTCTCATTGTCTTCAATTAAAGATTGAGAGAGAACTCCCAGATGCAGTCCAGGGATGGATGAGGAAGAGGCAAGTAGAGAAAATGGCAAAGAAATGTTCAGAGCTTTTGAAGGTTGATATACCCTTTACCCAGCACCAAAGGATGTATAAGACATGAAACTGGTGATCTGAATTTTAAGAATGTGTCTGTTGCCAGGATACCACGGGGAAAATAAAAGTAATAACGCATTTCTTCACAACATACACATTCCATTAATTCCTGCAAGAGCTGTACCAATATTTTAATGGGAAAACAGTTCACAGGGAAGAATAAATCTTTCTCTAATTTTCTCATAGAGCCATTGTGCAGCTGGAAGAAGTGCCAAAAGGGAAGAATTGCCACGGTGTGGCAGCCCTGACCCCAGCCTGCCTTAGAAAGCAGCTGTGCATTGAACAGGCTTGAAAATCGGTGTGAAATTGGACTTGGCCATGCCCTGCTCAGCAGAGCGGATCAGCATCACATCACTGTGATTCCTAAAACGGCTACGACGTATATCCACATACATCACCTTGTGGTTCTTTGGGATTACTGCATGGAAACTGCCCGGCTGCGGCCTGAGGTCCCCACCCAGGGGGCAATCTCGACCTGCCAGCTCCTGCAGGTCTGGGCTCTCGGCCTTTCACTTTGGAGACACCCAAGTTCAGGGGATGGGCTGTGAGCACCTGATGGAGCTGTGGGTGTCCCTGTGCATGGCAGGAGTTGGACCAGACAGCCTTTAGAGGTCCCTTCCAACTCAAACCATTCTGTGATTTTATGATTCGTTGCTGCTCACAGCTCATGGCACAAGGAGGGTGGAAGCTCTCGGGGCCATTATTCACCTTTCCTTTCACAACCCGCATTAGATCCTGATGAGAGACGTGTTTGACATGAGGGCATGAGTCTGTCCTGGCACCATGTAGCCAAACACCTTGAGAAAGGCTTTGGAAACTGTGCTGAGGAGTGGGAAAACAGCTCCCTAAAAGCAGCAAGAGCAGGAAGCAAAAGCGTTTGAGGAGATTATGGGCAATGAACTTCTCCATTCAGTGCATGAGGCACAGAGCAGAAACATCAGCATTTCCACCTCTCTTTGTGAGGGTAACCTAAAGATGTTGACACGATAGCGCAGTCCATTTCCCCACATTAGTACCCCATCAGAGCTGTGCTCTGAGGACACATTCCAAATAGTTTATCACAGAGTTACATCGGGCTGTAAATGTGCAGCTCTGCTGTGGGCAAGCTCAGCCAGCAGGCCTCTCCTCCAAGGCCTCTGCCCCCAGCATGGTCAGCAGCTTGTGATGACAATAGGGAAGGACTCCCTTGCCTTAAAAACTCACCTCTCACCTTCATACCTGTGCACTCCCAGTTGTACTTTTCAATGGGAAAGAGGGCTCTCCCACCTCTTGCTGATAGATAAGCTTACTCAGAGCTAAGGAATACGTTCAAACTTGTTTGAGAAATGAGGTGATCCTCCGTGTTGCAGGATGAGCCTGGAAAGCACCAGAAATCACATGAAAAGAGGCAGAGGTTGTTGGGAGGCTTTGTTTTATGAAAACCAGCCTTAAAAGAGACAGTGTTCCTATGATTTCTCTATTGAAATCCCTATTGAAATTGAAGGGTGGATGTGGCACTGTGGGACAGGGTCAGTGGGCATGGTGGGGATGTGCTGGGGTTGGGCTTGATGGTCTCACAACCTTAGTGTTTCTATGATTCTGTGATCTTGAAACATGAGAATTAAAGTCCAGACTTAGTTTTATAAATTATTTATTCCGCTTTTTCTGAGCGTGATTGTCTGCAACAACATAACTAGTTGCTGGAGAGGAACTCACGATGCCAAAACATGTTGGATTTCCCTCTCCATCTGACCAGATAGCATTGAAAATAGCATAAAAGTGACCGTGCAATGGGGCAGACACAACCTTCAGGGACCACCTGGGACTTTGTGGACACTGCAGGGAAACATTAACTCCAGGTGGCTGCCAGTAGGGAACAGCACATTCCCTGAGGAATGAAAATCTTGTTTTCCTGACGATTCTTTGAAATTGTTTAAAATACATAAAAAGGAAGGAAGGAAGCATAATTATGCAGAGATCTGGCTGTATGTAATTGCAGTTCAGAGCATCTCGTAAGGCCTAAAAAGGCCACGGAGGGCAGCACGCTCCAGGAGGATTTTACAATGAAAAATCAGCAAGATTCCAACATAACCTGAGCAGAGGTTCACTGATCCATCCATTGCAGAGAGGGAAATCTGTGGATGTGTGTTTTTAAGTCTGTCCCTTAATTACCTACATGTGGTCTTACAGGTGTATAATCAATCAATCACCCACTGGAAATTCTTAACCTGCTTGGCTCCGAATCCTAAGGATAGTTTGGAAGGCTGTGTTTTGCATGTCACTATTACATTATACACGGTTTCTCTTCCTATTAAGTTTGTATTTTACTACAATTACTATGGTTTCACATCAAAGGACGTTCCCACAAACGGATGTTTGAGATGCTTCTGAAAGTTATAACCAACGCTGGAATAGAAAACCTTGTCCTGAAATGCAGTATTTTCACCTTGGCTCACGTTTCGTTACATCAACCTGTTGGCATTAACGCTGCTGAGCACGAAGTGTGTGGACCGAAGCCCATCCGAGGCTTCGTGCAGTGTCGGGAGGGCTGTGCGGAGAGCTCCCCTCCTCCAGCACACACACCGGCTGCACACACTGGGATAAGAGCCGTGCGAAGCGGCGCGCTGTGTCCCAGAAGGATGGTTTAATAAACGGGCCGTGCATTCGCATAAACACGCGTGTCCGCGTACGCACCGCAGGGTCCGCTCTACAGACAATGAGCGTCGTACCTGCCGAGTACCGGCTGCTGGCTTCTTAGTCAATGTTTGGGAGGATTTCATTACCAAACTGACGACGGCGGTACTGCGAGGAGGGATGCGGACCCGACACGAGTCCTCCTCGCGTCTACCTCCGCCTGTCCCCCCCCCAACCCCGCACCGTTCGCTCGGGAGGGATGGAATTTCCTGCGGGATCCCCCGGGAAAAGCCCCATCTCCTTCGGCACACTTCCTCCTGGTGGGTCGGAACGCGTATGTGTTGTG
>VXAB01013262.1:269107-301826 GCA_013399175.1 Odontophorus gujanensis
GGGAGGCACTGCTGGGGACCTCCTCCCACGCGGATCGGTGCACGCCTCCTCCCGGGCTGCGCAGCGCGGCCGAGGAGTGGCGTGGGGTTGCTCCCTCCCTCCCCCTTTTTCTTCTTCCTCCTCCTCCTCCTCCTTCTCCCCCTCCCGCAGGGCAGAGACGGCGGGTGCAAGCGCGGATGGGCGGACGGAGCGAGCTGCGGGCAGGCGGAGCAAAGAGGTAGGAGATAGGAGATCCTCGCCGGGTTTGGGGCTCCCCGAACCGTCTCTCCTTAAGTTTGGAGGTAGAGGGGACTTTGCGGGAAGTTGGAAGCACGCAGCCCGCACCACGGAGCCCCGAGGGGGCGGCCCCGGGGGTGCGGTGCTGCTGCCACTCGGAGACACCGCGGGTTGCCGAGCGAAGCGTGCCGGTACCCCCAGCCCTGGGAAGTGGGGTCTGGGAGCATCCCCCCCCGCCGCGGGTGGGTGCTGGGGGGAACCCGGAGCTGCAGCCGTGGGTGAGTGCCCGCACGTGGGGCGCGGGGAATGGGGTTTGCAGAGGGGATGGGGACAGGGGTGATGGGATTTGCTTTGGGAACGGCGACGAAGATTCGCTGTCGGCTCCTCGCTGACCGCGCCGGGGAAGCGCTGTGCTGATTGCTGAGGTTTGGGAGAGCGGCAGATCTGAGGGTTGCATCCCGTTTGGGTAGCGCGTCTCTGGAATGAAGCTGTGGATGGATGGTGCCATTCACTACTGCGTATTTTTAGGTGAAGAGGGGGTATTTCTTAAATGGGAGCTGCTGGCTGGTAAAAATAGCTTCCTGCGTGCGTCTGCCCACAGTCAGGGTACGGGGATGGGTTATTATGGTGAGAGGATCTTCAGTAACAATTCTCCATCTGAACTTTGTCGGTGTCATAAAGGATGAGTTGCCAGGGAATTGGTGGGTTGGATGTGTTCCTGCTGCTGCTTCATTGTAATACTACAGCCCTACTCTGCAGTGCTTTGGGATGATAGTGCAGGATGACACAGGATAGTTCTTAGATGGCACATCTCAACACCGACCAAACTTTCATATATATATATATATGATTTTATTATATAGGCTTTTTGGCCCAAAGGTCTCTTCCTATTGATTTATTTGCATATGACATAAGGAAGGTTTCGCTTCTTGAAAATCATGAGCATCCAAAGAACCAGTGTGTGCCTTTTGTGCGTGGTGAGCAAGAAGAGAGCAGGGTGCCAATCTGAGCAGATTGCAGGTTAGAACTCAAAGTTTGCTGGAGCTGTTTATGATGGGTAAATACTTTTAAGGTTTTACTGAAAAGTTTATGTGCTCACGGGTGTAAACAGATGCCTAAATGAACAGCGTTGCACTTCATGCTAACTGGGGAGTGCCTGATCTCTGGCAAGGAGGGAAATTTCCATTAGTGAGATGTCACAGCATCTCTATGAATCTGTGTGTCTGTTTATATCTTTATAAAATGCTCGTATCAATTTATATATATAGAGACACACATACAAACATACTCTCAAACTGCTAATACTGATGCAATAACTGTCCTGGAGCTTCTCTTTGACAGCAATCAAAATGTTGTCCCACATCTCTTGGCCCAAGAGCTCCTCTGCTGCTGCTGCCATCCCACTTGGGCATTGAGTCAAAGTATTCATCTGGCTCTTTGCGTGGCACCAGGAACTAAATCAATTTGAATGCAGAAAGGATGAAGCTACCTCTGTGGAGATTTAGTGGGGAAACAAATTCATTTTTTCCCCCTTTAAATGGCACTTAGATACTGTGCCTGCAAGTGCAGGCAGAGTGCAGTTCTTTAGTCAATAACAAAACAGTTTTGTGGTTCAAATTCTGTAATAGGAAGACTAATCTCAAATTCAGAGTGCTTTATTTGAGGGTTTGGAACAGGAACATGATGAAACAGAGGAGATTTGCATGACAAAACACTTAATTCTACTAATGCAGTGGAAGACAGTAATGGATTTTATCTTTGCTAAACAAAAAGGAGTTATCTGGGAACTCCAAATGAGCAGGTTGGAGCAGGCTCTGGTGTTCGGATGATTTTGTGTGGCTGAAGTGGAAGGATAAAGTTATATAATCCACTCGCAGCATTAGCAAGGATGGGATTATGTGGGCATAATCAAAGAGAGGCAAATAAGATCCTGCTGATATTTGAATGCTATTTTAAGCAACGCAGACACTGTGCTATTTGTACCTGGAGGAAGCGTGATTTTGGAGCTGTCTTCTTGAAGTATGGAATATTGCTCTGTAGTTGCAGGCTGGAATGGATTGATTTGCTAGAAACAAACTGGCAACTATCAGATTAAGATAATTTGAAACACATGGCAGGTTTTCATGGTGGGGAAAAATGGAAGTAGCCAGAAAGTCATAGTCCCTCTGGACAAAGTAAACACACCCATGCAAAAATGATCATGAACTGGGATGAACAATTCTAATACTGATTGACAAATCATTCTTTTGTGGTTTATCCTCTGTGCTAACACCCTCCCAATGCCTGCCAGCACCCTGTAACAATCTCAGCCCTTGCTGAAGTGTCACTGAGGGTGATTTTAGGTTTCTTGGGCTGGTAGCAGACACCTGTGGCAGGAGCTGTATGAGAACTGGGTGTTTCAGTGGGCAGAGATGGTAGCCCAGGTGATTTCAGTGGGCATCCTACTTGTTTTCAGTGGTGGAATGTGTCCCAGCATTACATTCCCCAAATGCTATCTAGTTAGGTGGGTGGCAGCATGCTCCCAACATTCATGGATTGATATTGAATGTGATATTACATCCCCATCACCGTATATGGGTATTTTTTTTTTTTTTTAATTAAAATCTTTCCCCTGCCTGGATAGGGGTTCTTCCCATTATTAATTTTTTTTTTCCCATTGCTGAGTTCACAGATGGAACAAGAAGCTGTATCTCAGCACTGTGAGATACCTTTACATTTTGTGTTCTAAATGTTGTTCAGACACTTTTCTTAGGGATGAGGCAGAGGCAGCAGCTGATGTTGCCCAAATGGCATACTGACTCAGTGAGCTAGAACATCCAGCTGTGCTGCTCTTTCTGTACCAATGCATTGCTCAGGCAAAGAGAGCCATGACTTAAATAGGGGCCAATCTACTCGTTCTACCTTCTAGGTCTTAATTACACCTGCATTTACTCTGTCCTTAAGGGCTGCCTATCCAGAAAATGCAAGAAAATGTGCTGTTAAATCACTCGGTGCTGCTCTGAAAAATCAGGTGATGTGAATTGTGCCATTTCCAACAGGTTAGAGTTTACAGGAGCCTCCCCTGGCTTCAGCTGGGCTCCCTAATTGCTCTGTTCAGGCTCAGTCCTCCCCCACCCCACCCATTTTCCTCCTTACCTTCTGTTCCTACCAAACTTCTTGGCTGAAGACTGCAAACCATAGTGGAAAAGTAAGGTACAATTCCAATAAAAGATCAAAATTTTCAGCGTTTTACCCCACAAATTAGTATTATTTATTTATGTTTTTAGTGCAGTGCACTGTTGTTGTTTTTTAACTGAAGTACTGCGGTGCCAGATTGGAGTCTAAATACAGCTATTCACATGAGGGGATGGGATCCGTAAGCTCCCACAAGCTCTTATCTCAAAGCAGCCTGAATTACACTGATCTCTCCACTTTTACTGCAATTTCACTAAAACTGCCCGGTTATGTGTAGCATTATTGACCTGCTCCCTTAAAAATATGTTGGGCAGCGTGTGTGTATCTAACAGAAAGCACGTTGTGCACTCAGTCACACTGGCTGTTTGTCTGAACGACCTTTCCATTTGTGTTTCTGATCCGAAGGACGTGATTACAATTCTACCCCAGTTGCCTGGTTTGGTTTTTACACGCGAGGGAGATGGGAAAGCTCACGAGGAGCTGGAGAGCAGCAGACACACTGCAATGGGAGCTCTGTAATCCTTTGATTACACAGCTGTGCCCAACATGCCACTAAACAGCACTTTAGGGGCAAGCAGTTAATGTAGTTTTGCTGTGGAATATTTATTGATTTGTTACCCCTGGCTTCTAGCAGCTGTTGGATGTGGCTTGTGAATGTGACCTGGAGGAGCATGGCACCGTTGTTAAGAAGAGGCAACTAGCTGAGGTGCTTGGTGCTTAGCAAGAGGAAACATTTTAAATGAAGTCTAGGGTAGTGATGGCTGATTGTCCTCTTTGAACCCTCTTACGGCTGCACACCAGAGTTAGGGATCTGACAACACCAGCCCATTGCCCCTTCCTGTTCCCAGATTCAAATGAGTGTTAGCAAAATGTCACAGGCTTTGGAATTTCATGCTAAGGCGGAAGTGCAAGATGGAAAGGCATAATATCTAATACGGCACCCACCATTTGGTAGAACAAAGCACTCTGGCCCTTCCCCAGGCTGAAATTTCTCTGCAGAGTCCTTCTGGCAGCCCCAATACAGGTGCAGCTTTGGGCTCTCTATCCAACCTCTGGAAGCAATCTAAAATGTTGGAGTCAGTGTGGATTCTGGATTGTAGACCCTTAAATTGTGCATTTGAGTGCAATGTTAACTGTGTGGTGCCTAAGATAGGATGTAATGACTTATGAGTACCAGAATTTATTAAACCAAGGAAGAAAGACTGGTATAGTCAGGAGGTTTGACTGTGTAAAGCTGGAAATTGGAAGAAATCAAGAGGGATCATTTAATACTAGGAATATTCATCATGTAATGAGACGGGTTTGCCTGCAAGGCCAGCTCTTCCCTAGGAAGCATCATTCCTTGAAAAGTCTTTAAAAAGTCTTAGAGCCAATGCTTCTTTTGCAGGGCAGTCATATGGGTTATCTAGCATTCCTTTCCAACCTCTTGGACTTTGGCTACTTGTTAGATTGGAAATCTATCTTCCAACAGACCTAATAGATATTAAATAGATAAAGCGAAGTAGACAATGTTAAGTCAGTAAAATAGAAGCCTAAAAATTCTAAGACTGTTTTGGAACATCTAAAGCTCAGTTCTTCGTGGATCTGTTTCACAGTGGGATGCCAAGGGTTGTGCTCTCCTTCCCTCCACAGTCATGGTTAGTGCATTTGCAGACTACTGCTGCAGAGTCGATCCTTTTGGCTTGATTGCTCAGACTTCAGAAAATTGCCTGGGGTCATTTCTGTAAAGCATTTTGGATGCTATTTTGTTCAAGTGCAAGAGGGGCAAGCTGCATACGTACATCAGGTTTTGTCAACTCCACAAAGGGGGATGGGTTTACACTCTGCAGCTGTGCTTCAGGATTAGGGGATCCTTGCTAGTTTGGTGGCTCTCTGGATTTCTAACTATGATATCTGGATAGTAGTTTTGCATCTATTGCAAGTGCAGAGCTTGGATAAAGTGACTGAGTTTCACTGGGTGAAAAGCTACCAAGAGCAATTACTGCATGAGCTAGTTGTCTCTCTGTATAAAAGGACAAAAACTAGTTCTTGAGCACTTCAGCATTTACTATTACAGCTTCAGGCCTTGAGCAACTCATTGGACCTATTCATAAAGAAAATAACTTAGATGAAAAAAGAAATCATAAATTATAGAGCTATGAAAACAGTATCTCAGGTTGAGGATTAACTTGCCTGAGGAAGAGATAAGAATAAATCAGAATGAAACCACTATTGCTCTTGACATTCAGTATTAGAATTACTTTGCAAAGCTATTTATGTCAGCTTTAAAACAGTTTGAACAAGAAATGAGATGTGAGAGGTGAACAGAAGGGAACAGTGGAACCTAAGCTCATTGCTCTCATTACAGGAGGGAGGAAAAATTGATTTGTCTAACATCAGGCTATTTAAATACTGAAGCATTTAACTCTTCAGTGAACACTGCTAAGGAAGGCAGCCAGATTAAAAATACTCAGTGTAGTAAAATGGAATATATATTGGTATCCATGGAAATCCCACATGGGTTTCTCTTGCACTGGGGTTGGTCAGGAGCAGCGCAGCTCTTGGTGTTCACTGAGGGGACATGGTAGTGAAGAGCTGATGTTTGGACTTGATGGTCTTGGTGGTCTTTTCCAAACGTTATGATTCTGTGATGTAAGAGAAACCAGAATTTGGCTGTTCCAAACTGTGGGAAGTGGAAATATTTTCCAGTTGTTTTGGAGAAGTTCAGTATTGACTACGTGAATCAGGAGCCACGTCCCAGCTCTGAAAGGGTGCCTCTGGGTGCCTTGCTGGGAGACTGCATCACCAGACCAGCCTTCACCTTGCATCCTCACCCCAAGGCAGTGTCACCCGCTGCTTTCCAGCATAATAGCTGTAAAATCCCCATCCTGTTGGACTTAATGCTGTGCTGCTTATGATGAACAGAGCTTACTGTTATTTCTGTGCCACATTTGGCATGTGCTCTTCTGCCCATTCAAAGCAAGTGGTCTGGGACATAAAAGCATTTTCTTTGTACCCTAATTGTTAAAGGTGTGGATTGGAGTGTTCTTTGGTGCCTATAACACACTGCTAGACAGTGGCAATAATCTTTAGCTTAAATCTCCACTGCCTTTTTTATTAATTACTTTTTCTTTTTTTAAGTAGGTTTTACAGAATTGTAGGGAATCACAGAATTGTAGGAGTTGGAAGGGACCTCTAGAGATCATCTAGTCCAACCCCCAAAACTTAGGAACTCTTTGGATAAAGTATCCTTCCTAGGTGGTTTCAGGTCATCTACTTATCTGCTTATTTCTGCCTACAGCTTAAAAAAAAAAAAATCAGTATTTTTCTTGTTTGAAATAACAGTTTCAGTGTTGCAATGACTTGTTTTTGGTGTAATACAGTGGAATGCATAAAAAGCTTCTGCTGTGATTTAATAGCTTTGTCTTTTAATGGTAGCCATTAAGTGGGTGTAGTAATCTCTCCAGTTCTGTAGGTTTTTGTCTTGCTATACTGCTATGTTATAAAAGACAAAAGTACTGAAAAATGTACTTTGAAAATACATGCAAACTTGTAAATACCAACAACAGCTTTTGTAGGACTATTATAATTCCTAGAGATTTTGCCAAGGCAAATTTTTCTAAGGATTTTCAGTATTGTAAATTAAAATTTTATGACAATATGTGCATTAAAAATGCTTGTTACTGAAACAAGACACTCCCAACCATAATCCTTAAAAATGTTACATCACACAAATAAAGTTATTAAAACATTGTGTCTTTAAAGATCACAAATAATTCTGCAACAGCCAGTATCGTTAAGCTGCATTTAGCAACAAATTGCAGGGTTTCAAATTAGGTAATATAAATGCTGTGCTCATTCCAGCACAACAGTTCTCAGGATAAACTTCTGGCTTCGTTGAAATCAATGAAAACTCTTCCTGCTGACTTAAGCATGCCAGGATTTAAAAAAAAATAAAAATAAATTGAAATGAGATCTTAAAAAGTATCTTGATGAGTTGCTGGAGCTGGAGTCATGCAGCTGTAGATTGCTGTGTGTATGTTTCTTAGTTCAGCTGGGAAGTCTGAAGGTGGAAATGTTTGCTGAGGATGAGAGCAGGTGAAAGGGGGTGATGTTTTCATTTGAAGTAATACAGCAGTGGTGGTTATCATAGGATCAGGGAATATCCTCAGTTAGATGGGACTCATAAGGATCATCATGTCCAACCCCCTGCTCCACACATGACTGCCCAAAACCCAGTCCTTGTGTCTGAGAGCAGTGTCCCAATGCTTCCTGAGCTCTGTGCCCCCTGCCCTGGGCAGTTGTTTCATACCCAGTGCCCTCTGGGGCAGAGCTGTTCCCCATCCTCCAGTGTTACCCTCTCCTGATGCAGCTCTGTGCCAAAGGTCCCCTTTTTTGAGGTGCTGCTGAGTTGTGCAGGTTTTGATTCTAAGGGAAGCTGGGTGTGCAGGTGGACTTCCTGCTATGGATATTTAGGCCTTAAAAGTGATGGCAACCTCCAGAATCCAACTCTTTATTTAGACTATTGCATTGTGTGAATGGGGGTTTGGGCAATCTTTTGCATCGGGGCAGCATTCGGGAATGGTCTTAGGGCCATTTTTAGTGTTGTCCTTTTGGCACCAAGGATTTTTATGTAGCAGTTGAATAGGAGGAAGGAATTAATTTGTTTTAGTGATGTCAAACTGAGAACCAAGTTCCTCCTAGCACATCCTTCGAAGAATGCTCAATGGCTCTGGATTTAGCCTGCCATCCGCTTTATTTTGCAGAGATAATTTTGAGCTTCCTTTGCTGATAAACATTTAGACTCTGTTTATATTCCATTTGATTTTTTTTGCTAGATAGTGCTTACAGATTTTTTTTTTCTGTAAATACTTATTACTGGGGAGATTGGTATCACAAGCTTTGAAAGCACACTGCTGTCAGTTCTGTAATTTTAACCATAGCTGACCACATCTTTGCTGATTATCCAAGAGAGGCTTGTTATTTTCTAAAGGGGAAGGATGTTTCTGGCTGCAGGATTTGGAAGGGCAACTCTAATTGCTCCACCTGAAGTGCACGTGTAGGTGCAGAGGGCATAGATAGATTACATGTGACCATTGCTTAGGAGTGAGAAAGGATGAAAAGAAGAAGGACTTTAAGGTTTGTTAAAGGTTTGGTTACCGGAATGTTGCTGAACCCAGCATAAAATTCACATCTATTTCTTCTGGTTTTAAAGTTAACAATCTAAAATCTAACAATTTGGAGAAATCTGAGCTAATATTAATTAATTTGAGCTCTTGAATAATTTCCTTCTCAAAACTGTGTGTGTACCCTTTCCTTATGCCCTGTCTCTGTGATGTGCACTGGGGTAGCTTGGCTAAACTTCAGAGCTGTTTTGCCATGCCTTGTTAATTCCTTTTTAGAGTCCTGTTTTTCCTGATGCACATGTGACAACCCCACTTTAATTAGCTAACAGCAGTTGTCACCATTGCTGGGGATCACCGTAAATGAGAGTCTCGGAAGTATCTATGTCAAAATAAATAAATAAAACATCTAAGAAGCTTCACGGCTTTACTAAGAAGCAAGGAACTCAATCAAAATGGTTAACAGCATTGCAATGACTTGCTGACTTATATTACAGCCTGTAGCCACCAGATGTCACTTAGTTTGTGCTCTGTGTTGGGGAGAAATATGTCCCTGTGTGTGGAAGATTAAGAAAAGAAAAATAGCAACTAGCTCTAAATGGGTTTGTTCCTGTTTGTATTCGTAATTGGCAAGTGCCTCACTTAATAAATATTTTCATCTTAAAGTAGATTGTATGGAACTGTTTCTCACAGACAAGATAGACTTGCATTTTTTATGAGTCTTAAATGTCAGCAGTGACATTTTGAAATCCAATCCTTAAAAGTGTAATTAATAGGCTTACTGAATTTTCAGAAGGATGAATGTACATTTTATGGAAAGGACATGTGTAGTTCATAATAAAAACAACAATCATTAAAGATGCTTTAACCAGGAGTTTCCATGTTATTAATCTCTGGCCAATTTAAAAGCATTGAGATGACTCAGAAACTTCTGCAGCACTGAAAGCAAGGTGAAAGGATGCAAAGACAGGGGAATGGCCACTTCTAAAATTAGAAAAGAGTATCCACTTACAGAACTCTGCAATTCATCCTCTGGTTTTGAAGTCTTCATAGCAGAATGTAAATATGGGTAGGTGTGTTTCTTTTACAGTTTAGGACACTTGGTGCCACACCAATGAGCTTCAGCTGTCTCAGTGAGCAGGATGTGATGGCTGATTGGTCATTCTCACTGCTGAGCGAACTGCTCATGTGTTGGGTCTTTGTGTTAAGCAGTGGTCCTTGTGTTAAGTTTCCTCCCTCCCATTACCAGTGATACTAAAACCCTGCTGCACACTTTTTGGTCCTTTTCCAAAGGCAGCACTGTTACAAAGCGGAAGTTGAATTTACCGGACTTTAAAACAAAGAGATTGAAAACAGGATTTTATTTTTTTTTTGAGAGTGATTAGTGCTTTTCTGATCTTGTTGCTTTGTTATTGTTTACTTGTTTTAAACGTTTTAAATTTTTCTACCTTAGATTTCATTTTGGGTTGGTATCATAATAGTTCTGTGTGCCTCATGCAGATTGGAGGGCATAAATCCATTGTTTGAAGTGAACGATGTTGTTTCTTTCCTGCATTTTTCCTTGAGGTCCTCAGGAGCAGCTGTTGAGAAAGACTACCTACCTTCATTTTTCATCCGTGGTGAAAAATGTTCTCTAGTATTGCATTCAGTAACTGGAGGCAAGAGTGTATGATGGGCCTTTCTTTTTTTTCCCCTTTTCCAATGCTTGAGCAAAAACAGAGAACACCACGTTAAAAGAAATGGTGTTTTAGCAGCTAATATGAAACTGTTATATATGAATGTTTTAGAGTGCTCCAATGTCTTAACTGAGCGCTGTTTACAGGACCAAGGCTTTCCCTTCCTTGCTGCAGCAGTTCCGAAAAGGCCACCTGTGACCGCGGCCGGGGCGGGGGACGGCCCAGAGCGGGCAGGGCGGGCCCGGGGGCGGTGCTCGGCAGGGCTCCGTGACCCCATTGGACGCTCCGTGCTGTCGGAGGCGGTGCGTCCTGTCCATCACTGCTATAAATGATTTATTATTCTTTTAAGCTTGCAGGGAGACTGACTTTTGCCTGGTTTAATGTGGCTACTAGGGGAAATCGAGATTCAGTGCTGCCTTGGATGGTTTATTTAGAGATTGGTTTGCTAGTGGCTGACTTGTATAACGCTTATCTGAATTTTGGGTAGTGTTTCTCAATCCTTATGTAATGGGATTTGGAATGGTGAGTAAGAAGATCTAGGTTGTTCTTGGACTTCTAACATTTTAGACCATACGGTAATGTAGGTAACATATGTCAGTATTCAGTCAGTCATTTCATCATCCACAAACCAAAAAGCACCTCTGCAGTGCATCAGGCGTGTGCCACTGAGTGATACTCCAAGAAGGAATATTGTGTCCATACCACAAAAGTCTGATCAAACCTCTGAGAACATGAGTGCACGCTAACATCCCTCCAGGTTTGCTACTTAGTCATAAATGTTTGCAGCTTTACACTTCTAATTGTTCATCTGTGGAGTATACTTTCTTTCTGTTCCAGGTGAGCTTTGCTGGCCTCACTTAGCCCTGTGCAAGTATCCTCTATGAGGAAACAGAAGGGATAACTTTCAAAGGAAAAAAAAGTGTAATTGTGTGGCTTTATTTTGATTAGCTTTGATAATAAAAGTCTTATGGTTCTGAGCTATGCAATAAATAAACTGAAGAGCATTATCAGCATGTAATTTCTTCACTTAGTGAGGACAACTGTGAAATTGTCTGCGTTTATAGATTATTCAGAACCTGTGGAGGCAACTAGTTTGACTATAAAAGTTTTGAATAGTGAAGGCATTTTCCAGTATTTAAACAAGTGGGAAAATTATAAATCAAATTGAATGGCCAATGGCAAGCCTGTCATTTATCATGTGCAACTAGGGTGGCTGATTTTCTGGCTTGCCTTATTTTTCCACACACTGGTTAGGTGCTGTAAAAGCTGCAGGTGAGTGACTTATGGCAACTTTCACAGTACGCTTCATTTTTGCCCCTTTGAAAGTCTTTGTCCATTGGGTGCACCACTAGTGTTAGTGCCAAAAGGTGTAGAGTTCTCATGGGGAGAGCACCAAATCACATAATGATATAATAATAATTGACTAATTTGGATGACAGCCTCGCTGCCTCTTTTCATAGACCCCAGCATGTGGGTGATGAGGCTCTGGCTGCCCTGGTTTTGGAAGTGTCTGTAGACATAGTGGGGTTACAGGACAGGCTTTACACCTCTGTGCCATGGGGCTGCTTTGTCTGAGATTGCACTCACTAGCTGCTGAGTCACGCTTCTGGGGCTGTGATGAGAGATGTGGCATTTAGCAGCACTTTACTGCATGTTTCTGACTTTGGGTGTGGGTGTGGAGTGATCTTTGCAGAAGACAATGATTGATATGACCTTCTGCAGCACATGGTGTGTTTTGTTAACAGCATTCTTGAAGGTGGAAGGCATTAAAGGAAACCGAGAAAAGACCAAGTTGTAAAATGCTGTATTTCTGAAACCATAAAGCTCCTTCTGGTACCCTTAATAAAGCTGGAGGCGTAATTCAATAGCATTATTTATAGAGCAGGTCAGCACACAGCCCATTTTTTGTGTTTCTCTGGACTTGAGGCACTAAAACAAGGGCCATCCCTGGAGCTGCAGTTTGATGCATCAACTGTAGCTTGCACTTCTACTGCCAAATGCACCATAACAGAAGGATATTTCCACATCGTTATCTGTGTAATGCACACACGTTCTATTTATCCTTGCTTTGTAGCATTGGTTATCACTTTTGGGAAATGAACCCTGCTTTCCTAGAATGCTTGTGTTGTCATTTACTGACAGTGTTTTAGGGGTTTTTCATAGTGTCATTATTCATATAGTATAGTAGTGCTTAGAAACCATAAATGGGCTTGAAAGCCACCTCTTCTAGCCCTGAGACACCCTCTTAAGCTTTTATTTCAGTGCAGTCTTTGCTGCAGACATATATTAAGGAATGCACCATTTACTTCACATAAAATTAAGAAATATTTCCTCCAAAAGCATCTGTATGCTTGTGATGCCATCTGAGTCACCGGGGTGTCTGAAGGCCTTGAATGTGTTAACAGCCTAAATTAAGTTACTGCATTAAACTCATAAAATCAAATAATTGTGTCTTTAATTCAAGGTAAACACCATTGGAAAAAGAGGAACCTAACAGATGGAAAAGTATTTCAGCACTTTGGAGGTGTTTTTTCTGGAGCTGGTTTTGATTAGAAATGTTAATTTGGCTGCAGTTGGAGCATATAGGTCCTCACAAAACGTTCATTGTGACGTTTTCTGGAGGTGCTTCTTGTTCTTTGTGGAGTTTTGTAATGTCAGTGCACTAATAGCAGAAAAATTGGAATAGAAACTAAGCCTTTTGTGTTCTCATTGCAGTCACTTATCTGTTCTTGAGAAACTGGCTGCCAACTGTAGTTCCTAGAATTTGTGTCACTTTCCATTTTTTTCTGTGAATTGGTTCAGTAAATGATTAATTACAAGAAGTGGAGCTAGTGCTCCATAGCTTCTGCAGGTGTAAATTTCAACTACAGTGCCTGAAGGAAGCACTGTCCTCCTCTGAGCTTCCTCAGTTGGAGTGCATTAAGGGTGAGACTTTCATATTCTCAATGCAAAGCATTAAAAAGTGAGTTTTGAGCCCTTCATATGTGACTTAACTACTTATCATCTCCATTGGGAAAAGATTCTCTTAGAGAGCTTGCTTTGGCTGACCTCTGGGCCACAGATAAAGACTGTCTGGATTGTTTTGCTAAATGCTGCCTTTATGTTAGAGAAAATCTTACAGAAGGGGAAGGGTGGGGAAAGTACAGCCAGGTTTTTCTTGGTGCATTTGTCCATATGTAGAGGTGGTGATTGTTCTCTCTTTTTTTTTTTTTCCTCAGTTTATTTCCATGCAAAGAAAGACCTCAGATTTTTATCTTGTTTGTTCACAACCTGCAGTCCGGCTAAGTGTGACATAAAACACACACAAACATTTGTGCTTGTGTTCTTTCCAAGAGGAAAGCAAATACACTAAAACCAAACACAGGCAAAATCTGTAGGAGCACATGACCAAGTCCAAGGAGCCAGTGACCCCATGGATGAGGAACAGATTTATAGTATCGTTGTTCTGGATATTACGGCATGTACTTACGGGGAACAGGTTGGTCCCAAACACAGTATAGCTTTGTTATTTCTAGTGTAAACTGGAATCTTTGTGCAGTTACAAGATCACTAGGCTAAGAGTTTTCTGAGCTATGAAAACTTTATGGAGAGCAGTGAATTTGTGGTAGTCTGTATTTTCTTTCCAGTAATAGTGAGTATCAGCAAATGAAGATACTTGGATTTCCTCTTTAAGTTTGTGGTCTGAGCTTTAGCTGTGATTATCTAAAGAAATGAGAGGATGATAACGAGTGTTGAAGCTATTATCAAATGGCATTAGGTTCCACATCCGTCATGTGCTCTGTCTCTGGATATGTGCAGTTCTATCAGCAGATGACAGAGTGCAGCTGTGCAGAGTGTCTTCAGAAAGATAGCATCTTGTAAGATGGTGGGTAAAAGTTAGTATCACTTTTGTGTAGCTAAAGCACGTGTGGCCTGGATGAGCAGCGTAGGCGAAATCTTTGCTAGAGTGTTTAGGAGAATTGGTAGAAGGATTTGGAAGTAAATACTGCTTGACATATGCAAGGATGAACGTTTTCCTAAGATGCTGAAAACTATGCAACCCATCAAAAACAAAAAACAAACAAACAAAAAAAAGCACCTGTTTCCTAATTAGCTGTAGCTGCAAGTTACCTGGAGGAATTTTAGGTAGAATTATCTTCTCCACCAAGGTTGGAAAAGAGCTAAAGAGCATCCAGTCTGACCGTCCATGTTATAGAGATAACTAGTTAGCAAATACTGGATAATACTTGGACCTTTTCAAACTCTGAACTGACTTCACTTTGGTACAAATGTACTTTCTTGGTACTTAAGCTGGCTGGGATTTATCTGCTGTATCATCACTTAAAGAATGTGAATGATTGAAGGCTTATGAAAGTTACTGCTACTCTTGGAACACTTTTAAGTATTGAGACAAAGCCACAGTTGTAATCTGGTATCAATGAATAGCTTCTATTGACTAATTTTTGTTTGAATTTACAAGAAACTTTAATGACAGACTCTGATACTCAGTTTGTCTTTTCAGGATGCAGCTGTGTATGTTTCCTTTCACGCAGTCAGAACTAGATGAGAAATTAAATGCTCTATTCATGTAGAAGTACTTGTGTGGTACTTATGTACAGATGAGATGTTTTTCCATCTGTTTTAATGCATGTTTCATGGAGAAGGTACCATATGTGAGTCATGGTGGCAAATTTCAGATGATGGGGTTAAGATAACAAAGTTTATGTAGAAAATAATTTGGAGGTGAAGTTCGGAGGTGAAGGAAAATCCCTTTTCCAGTCACTAAAAATAGAAGAGTAACTGCTAGCATATACTTTAAGAGTTGTCAGAACAATATTGTGTTCAACTATTGCATCAACCAGTCCCCTTCAGAAAGACAAGCATGAAAGTGTATCAAATGGATTCTAGTAGATACCTTTTTGTTGTACTATTGCAAGCAGATAAATTTTACCAAACATAAGATGAACGGGTACTCAAGGCATCATATTATGCATATTCTATTTATTCCATCTAATGTTATTCATCCCTCAAAAGCATCCTTAAATTAGCAGCTGATCTCTCACAACCCACAAGTTTTAACCATTCTACTGCCTACCATTTGCAAAGTGACAAAGCATTAGATTTCAGATGGTGGAAAGAATGTTTCTCACTTTAAGTCAGCTTAAGGTAGCAGCTGCTAAAATCAAGTAAAATCAAATGTGTAAAAAGAACAAGATGGTAATCAGAGTAACATAACTGTGAATGCCCACTGTTTTGCAGCATGCTGAGGCTAAAAATGCTTGGCAAGACCTCTGGAAATACTCTGAGAACATTTATCTCCCACGTGTTGGTTCTGGACCTGTAATCAGTGCAGAAGACAAAGACCCGTGCTGAAAATAACTTCGGCACTGAAAGATCTCCTTCTGCAAATTCAGCTGTGCTATGCTCTATCTGCATCTCTTTCTTGAATAAGAGTCTGCAGACACTCTGAATGCAAAGATTTATTTCTCTTCAGCACAATTGACAGGAACTTTGCTTGAACATCTCACCTTAGGAGTGTGGATGGCATAAACTTTGATCTGAGGCAGTCACGCGAATCTCACATTGCAATCAATGCAAAGAAAGAGGCTTTCCAAGGACATGACTTGGCTTTTGGTTGCTCCCAACAGATGGCTCTCCACTGTCCAATATGATCAGATTGTGTGTAGGTCTATGGCATCTACTTTGAGAAGGTATGATGAATTTCATCTCTTCTGATTTCTGGCTTCCTGAAGTGGATCCTTAGGTGCAAGATTCAGCTCAATTTTGCTGTTTTGAGGGGGAAAGCAGAGGATTGGAATTGCCAAATGGATACTCAGTTTGGCTTGCCATACCATATAAATTTATAAAGCTGCTAGGTTAAAATTAGATTGGTTGAACATGCCTGGGAAGTGCTTGTTTATGAATGAACTCTGGAGCAAGGAGGCAGATACAAGCAGCACTGCTTCTGCAGGTTAAAGCTCTATTAATGGGAACTTCAGATATGTTATTTTTACAAAAGCTTTGAGAACTGACTTTTACTTGCTTCACTGCATTAATCACACTCTTGTTTATACAGTCTGGTAAATGGCATGAGACTGTTGCATTATAATCTAAATTTATGTATCTCTGCCATTAGGATGTCTGTGTTTAACATACTAGGTCTTGGAAGGAAGTAGTGGTGAGGTACTGGTACAGGCTGCCTGGGGAATGGGGACCCTGGAGGTGTTCCAGAACCACAGGTATGTGGCACTGAGAGATGTGAACGTGATGGGGGTGGACTGGGGTTGGTGTTTTTGGATCTGAGAGGTCTTTTCCAACCTTAATGATTCTAAATGATTCTATGAAGTTTTATACGTTACACGGTGACACTATGATCTGAGTACAACAACAGGCCAACCTGTCAGCTTTTAATAAAATACTGGAAAGCAAAAAGGGGAAAAAAAGGAGGGGGGAATTCTGTTTGCTTGTCTCAGGAAGGACAGGACAGCACTGGGAATGTCTTCTCCTTCCAAGTTATCTTTGCTGTGGATTATGTGTACTGCAATTTTAGGCTTGGCACTCACTCAGTGCGCAAGGAGGGCTGTTACCTGCTGCCTTGAGGGCAGTCCTGCTCTTTGGTTTAAGAAGAGGACCTAAAGTGCTGAGCTTAGCTCTCAGTGGCTTGGAAGCACTTGCTGCTGTAGTATCTGCATGTTCTGTACTCACTGTATCAGATGCCCTGGCATGAGCAATTTTCACATGGTCAGATAAGGTGATGGAAACAAGCACGCTGTCCTCGCCAAAACCACCTTTGCAGCAACGCAGAAGGCATATCTTTGTTGAGTGAGTTGCTCCAGAAGAGCACTTTTGAGTGAATCACAGCAATGCCTGTCCAGAGGTTCAGAAGAGAGAGCAGGCTTGGGAGTCTGAAAAGAAAGCAGGATGGATGGCAGCCAGGAAGAAGTGCATGATAAAAAAAAAACCAAAAAAACAAAAAAATAGCCTAGATTTAGTAAGTGAATTCTTCCAGCTCTTTGCCTCTGGAGCTTTCTGAGGATAAGTACCTATTTGTTTTTGATTACAGCTTGACTTCAGGGTGTATGGGAGCTGTATTTAGGTATGAAAGCTTTTCCTACCTGCCTCCCTCACCCCCTGGATTTTGGTGCTAAAAATACTTGGGAGTGGAAGAGGCCTGTATCAGATTGAACCCTTTTGTTTAAGGTTTCTGTGTTTAATTAGTGCTTTTAATGGGAATGCTGCTGTTTTGCAGGGTGATAGTGTGGTTTATTCCTTGAAAGTGCGCGTAGATAAGAAGTTTTGTCATCGTAAGGTACTATGATATCCTGTGTTGATAATAAAACTTCAAGGGCTGTTTAATCTTATTAAATATGTAATAAAAACACTTGTGGCACAGCCAGACTTATCACTTCTGCTGTGCCTGAAGCTGTATTTTGGGTGTTCCCTTCGCTGTTACCTTGCTTCTTTTCCTTCTGCTTCATAACAAAAGAAAACAAATATGGTAAATCCAACCTGGTATTAAATCACTGAGTGGTTTGAACTCCTGTCTGCTTTGATCTTATTGTTTATGGTGGATATCTTTCTGGAGGTTTAAGAAAACATGGCTTTTTGTTTTCCCAGCAAGGGATAAAAGTTAATCACAATTAACACCAGTATATTGTGTCTCTTCTGGCTCGTGGTGGCTTGGTCACATTCAGTGAGGGGCTGGCTGCTTTGTTAGCTATTAATTTCCGCTTTTGTTTTCCGCTTGTATTCTGAATGCCACAACTTTTAAATCTGGTTCCATGTTTTTGGGAAATTATTCTGTGAACCACACAGAATGGATGCATCGCTTTCTCTGTTTTTTTTCTTTCTGTGGTGACCTCAAGAACTGTAGACTATACCAGGAGGTTGATTACAGTAACCCATGAGCAATAATGAAAGAAGATGCTGACTTTGACACATGCATAATGTTTTAGGCCAGATTCAGACTTAAAATGTCTCTTCTGTGAGAAGGCGTGTGCTGCTGTAATTAATGTAGAGATGAAGTTCTTCAACATTGCACAACTTTTTCAGTATTCAGTATAAATCTGTGTTTCTCTAGTAAGCCTCTGTGCAAGATAAATAGGAAATAAGTGAAGCAAAAGGATGAATTGCTGGAGATGTTGCACATCACCAGTGATGTACTTTGATCAAGCATTGAGCAGCCAGTGAGCACCGCAGGCAAAATTCAGCTCTGAGTTATCCTTATAAATATGTGAGAACAATTTGCTCTGTTCTTGGGGAGGAGGAGTGGTTCAAACACAGGGGTGTGAGCTCCGTCTGGATGTGAGGTGAGGGATCCTCCATGCCTGGGACATGCAGTGCTAGTGGCCTGGTGGCTGGTGGTGGTGTTTTTTTTTTTTTCTTCTGGAGTTTTCATTGCAGACTCTACACTTTGCTTCAGCTCTCATCTTTGACATAAATCTTGCATGGGAATTGCTTTTGGAAAATGACCTTGTGTGGATCAGTGGTAACTACTGGCTAGACTTCATCCCTACTTTGAATGTGGAGAAATGTGGCCTTTGCCTTGTAAACCTTATTTTAGTTTAGGTTTGACCGAGAGCCCATGATGTGCTTTGGTGTTTATCAGTAGGACAGAGGCTGGCTGCCCTCAGATCTGTTGTTTTTCTGTCTGGACATTTTGATTTTCACTTTGAGTTAAGAAATGATGAGTCTGATTCTAGGGCAACATAAATCAAGTGAAATGCAAAGATGCATTGTTTTGTTGTAGTTGAAATTTTTAGTGATGTGTTTCCTACTGTATAATAGTTTAAATTAAAAGTAGGCAATATCAGGCTGAATAATTTTCACATTTTCAAGGCAAATCAAACATTAACACATCAGAACATGCAGATACAGCAGAGTGAAGTGTGAGTGTTATTTTCAGGAATCTGCAGGAATCTTTAGATGTGATGATGGGTTTCTGGGGAGGGCATTCCCCTGCAGCTGCTCCAGGACAGTCTGCTGCTCCCTTTCCCACATCCCCCTCTTTCTCCTTGCTTCTGATCATCTCTTTACTCCAACAGTGTTCATGCCCTAATTAAGTGGTGACTCAGACTTAGTAACTATTTCCTGAGCACCGTAGGACAAATAAGAGTGGGTCGTTATTTGATTGAGAGTACTGCTGTTGCTATGATTTTAGAGAGCTTGCAGATTTTTACAAATTAAGGGTTTTGCTTGTTCCCTTCTCGCATTTTGTTGGGAAGTCTGTTGATGAGTCAGGAGTGGAGCCTGTTTAGATTAGATCTTGAGGAAGAAACCATCTGTGTTAGGAAGAAGCCACAGTTATTTTTTTTGTCGTGATTGCCAATGTAGTGGCGATTCAGGAGGTTTGCTTTGGCTCTAAAGGCTTCAGTACTGCATCCTTTAATTGTACTCTTGAACAAGTGTTCAGCAATTGTTCAACAGGTTGAATGTATAATCATGAGTTATGACCACTGTTATTTTGGCTTTTAAACTGCAAGTAATTGCCATAAGAACATCTGTCATGGCTTGATGTCATTTCTTGGCAGTAGCTTTTTTTAATATATATATAAATATGTTTATTAATATTTTTGAGCAAATGGAGGAGCTACACATCTTCAATCTGCGAGAGGCTACTGAGTTTTTCTAAACCTCTTCAACAGCATTTTTAAATTATTCTTTTATTTTACATTTATTTATAGATCTTGCAAGGAGGTTGCAGAGATCAGTGAATCAAGATTCGCATTTTATTGACTTACCGTTTTTTTTGGCAGCTGTTTGGTTTCTTTGAGGTAAATAGGAGAGAGTTCAGGCAAAGTTTATTTCCAGAAGTGCTAACTTGAGCAGCCAAATGTGTACAATAAGCAGGACAGAGCAAATCCACAATTATTCCTCTTCTTTCCTGAGCTTGTTTTCTTTCCTATAGACTCAGTTTTTATTACTCGTACTGTTTGTTTATTGAATGGGTGCCTCTTGCCCACTGACAGGATGAACTTCCTTGCACTGCTTGCACAAATACCTTGACTTGCCCTGATGAGTCTGTGTTTGAGGGCAAAGCCTTTGTGCAGCCTCTAATCTTGGCCAATCCTTGTCCTTTTCAGTAAGCTTGTATGGGGGGAAAAGCTAGTGGGTCCGTGGGCAATGTGGGAATAAGGAAGAAGTGATGTGATTGAGCTGCAATGCTTTGAGTATCAATTATTTTTCTTATATGAAAATTTTATGATGGTTTCATGGTGCCAGCCTCACTGGTGATAGGAGAACAGACAGAGAGAAAGGAGACAGTGTCATTTGGTGAGACTGCAGAGCCCATTTGTGGGAGGTATCTCAGGGGTGTGCTTTGGCTGGATTTCCCCCATCTGGCCTATGCGTTGGTGGATTGTTTTATAATTCATCTTAGTTGTTTTTAGGTTGTGACTTGCCCAACAGGACAACCTTTCCAGGTCACATCTTCCAGTGACACTGATGTCTCTGTTCCTGGCTCTTGTCTCTGGTCATGGCCAATAGTGAGCATGGCCTTGGTCAGTACGAGCAGGTATTTATAGATTTCTTGCAGTCCGAACTCTTCAAGCTTGTGGGAACTGGGGATAAGGGACCATCAATAGATTTATTTATTGTTTAATGTCTTCTAAACGCTTTCAAACTTTTGGCCTTGATTAGATCCAAGTTTTAATCACATTGTGTGAGGAAAGGAAACAAAGTGATGTGGCTCCACTGATATCAAACAGAGAAAAACTGTTATACATCAAGTAGACCAGTAACACATTTCCCAACTTGAAGTGTGTTTACTGTGGGTTCACAGCATGTCACTCATTTATGTAGCAGCAGGAAAAGCTGAGCATATCTAGAAGTAACAAGACTAGGAGAAAATGTAGAATTAAGCATACTAACAAAAAAATTGTTTTGTGTTCATTTTAAAGAAATATGAAAAAAGAAGTACACTGAAAATTATGACTGGTGACCTGAAAAGTAGAAGTCATATACTGAGATGTCCAGAAGATGTGTGTGCATGTGTTTAAAATCCATCCCATCTGGTTTATCTTATTCATCGAGGAAGAGGATTTTGTTTCTATGACTGAGCATATGAAAGTAATTTCTTTTCATAGTCATTTTAATTAGTCTTCCCTTACAATGCTTTAAAAGAAAGGAGGAGGATTATATTAAATCTTTATTTAGAAGAAATAGAACAAAATTTCAAATATTTTCTAGATAGCATTTGAAAATATGTGAATAATAAAAATCTGATGGTTTTTTATTCTTGGTGGGATCTATCTTTTTATCCTCTTTAGCTGCCCTTTGGGCAGTAAGAAAGATGTGATGGATACTCCATATTCAGTCCTCTGGCTGATTTTAATAGTCCTATTAAATCCTCTGTTGTCTGTATTAGCTTGAGTCTACTTCAGTTTAAAGAAATTATGCTGGACCTATTGGCTTCAGCAGGGTTATATTGAAATTTGAGATAGCTCCTTTTTTGTTGATTGTTTTTTTCCCCCATTCTGATGTCTTCTCTCTATATCTATGTCTCCTACTTAAAAGATCATCCCAAATATTCTCATTTTTAAGGGGAGGGTTCATTTGACCAAGGTACTTGAAAAGACTTCTGTGGATTCCTGCTTCATCAACTGGTGTATATTTATTTACATGCACAGACATGATCATAAATAATTCACCATTCATCTCAACAAGAGGAAATTACATGCTACATTATTCAAGAACGTACAGAGACACCACTTGTTGTATAAAGAGTGTAATATTCTGCCAGTCAACCGACAGTAGTTTGCAACTAAGATAAAAAGACATAAATGGTTTATTAACAACTCAAGTCTCCCAGATTTTCTTCTGTCTGCAATTCACATCCTACTTCAGTCAGTATTGAAATACAAAAAAAAAAAAAAGGTAAACTATGTCTGTGATTGCAACTTCTAGAAATGCTGAATGGAAGAAATGACAAAGAGATGCTTTGGATTGCTTGGTTTTGTGGGATGAATGAGAAAAGCTTGCGCTGCTTACACTGGGGAAAATCCTGGTGTGCATCCTGTACTGCACCATGAAAGAATAGGGAACGAATTTAATTAAACTTCTTGGTAAAGAAAGGGAGTGGCTGTAGGGAATTATATCCTGGCTTTTATTTTATGTGTTTATTACAGTGGAGTTTTATGACTAGAACACAACAGTAGGAAATCATATAAAATCTGTGTCTGCAACTAACTCAGTTCCACCTCTGTGTTCTGTTAGCTGAGTAATGTCACACTGCCCTGTGGTAGGTCTTCAGAGATCATCTAATGAAGCATCTTGTTGCATTGTGTGAACTGGGAGAGTTATGGTTGCTGGTGGATCTTCAAATTTCCCCTCCTGACTGGTGTGATTAAGATCTCAGTTATGCTGTAGCTGAAGTGTGTTTCTTTATTCCTTTGCCCTTGTATCACCTTCCCCATAAAGCATTTTCCACAGCTTGCAAAGATGTAGTTAGCAAGATTTTTCTTTGAGATTATAATATATTCACTGCACCTGGTGAGGATTCAGTAAATTCCAGCCTGTTTTATTAACATGCAAATGAACATAAAATTGCATGGAGAAGCTTATGCAGCATTTGTACGATCCTGTGCTCTGGATCTGTTAATGCATCTCTGATGGCTCTTTTAAGAAGTTTGAGAATTAATGTCAAGTACCCAAACCTTAAATTGATTGTGCGGGAGCGTCTCAGATCAATCTGTTCAGTCACTAACACCAAGTGAGTTTTGGGTCCCTATTAGAAGAAGGCTGGAGTATAAAATGGATTTTTCTTTTAACACTGCATAGTAACTCGTCCCTCTGAGATTTGTGTTGAAGTGGAGGAGTTTAGGGAGGGAGGGCTGTACAAAGGCATGTGTAACACCTAGTATGTTTAATTGTACTGATGCTTTGTTGTTCTTTCTGGTTACCCAGATCTTACAGCTACCAATGTAACATGCTATCTGTCCTTTGTGCATTTTTTTTTCCCAAGAAGTTACTTCTTTCCTTTTCTTATTGGGGCCCTTGTTTCCATCTCTTCTTTTTGTACAGTCTTTTTCTGTTGTTGTTGTTTTGATGGAACTCTTTCTGTTTTCATGATTTCTCCTCTTGGAATCTTTGTTTCAACCTCCACGGATGGTATCCAAATCGGCTCTCCTTCAGTTTCCTCCCACCGACTTTTCTTCCTCAGTGAAAATATCTCTTCAGGTGCTGTATTGCCACCTGAGAGGTTGACTGGCAAAGTGGAAACTTTTCTCTTGTTGCCAGAACCTCCTTTCCTCATTCTCCCTCTCTCCAGCATTTGGGACTGTCCGTGCCATGTAGTTGGACTAGATGATCTCCCGAGGTCCCTTCTTACCCCCCATGAGAGAACTACTGACTTTTTTCCCACTTAAGTTGTGTATCTTTCTCTCCCCTTGCTGCCATGTTGGTGCTGAGAAATTGAGATGGTGGGGGAAGTGGGTCTCTGATCTTACAGGTGTCCATATGGACAAGGGGTGTCAAAGTGATGGAGCCATTCTATCTATATCAAGTGAAAAAAGCCTAAATAAATGTTAATCCTCAGAGGCATATGTTACAGTTGCTCCTTCACTTTCTTTTTCAGCATCTTTTATTTTTCTTTTTTGTCTTAAGTTTGCTGCTTCATTTTTGTTTTTTCAGAATTGCTTTAAAATATTTCCTGTCTTCAGTTCCCAAACCAAAGTAATTCTTAGGATTCTTAGAAAATGTAAGTATTACCTAAAATACTAAAGTGGGTATATCATGTCAACTTTTGTATTTGATCACTTGTCTTCTTAAAACAGAGGTTTGCTTTTGATCTGAAAGTATGGGTAGTCCCACCGACGGTTTTAATACATTCCAAAACCACTAAGTCTAGAGGAACTAAACCTGAATGTGCTTTAATTATGACCATCCCTTTGAAGGCTGATCGCTTGGTTGTGCATTTAAGGTTCTACTCCGAGTTCTGCCAGCAATGCCAAGCATGAGCACAAAGGTTGGCACAGACAATTCTAAATACCTCTGCCCACTTTTTGGCTGTGAGCAACCGTGGTGAGGAAGTGCTCAGTGGAGTATGGCACATGCTTTGTGCAGCGGGGTCCTTCCACCTGAATAGGTGGAGAAGCCGCTGTGGCATCCATGAGCACTCAAGTCCGTGGAGTGAGGGGACATCCACCTGAATGGTTCCTGCACAACCTCACCTGTACCAAAGTGCTGGCATTTGAGAGGATTTGCTGGATCAGGACCTTGTATTATCAGCACTGCAAATTCAAGACCTTTCATTTAACTAACACATCTTGACATTTTTATTGAGCGATATGTTTTCAAGATGTATCTGACAAGTAATGCTGAAAGCATCTTGCTGACTTCTCTCTGTGTTACTAGTAGTGGCTCTTGTCCCAGAACCATTAGGTCCAGAAACCAGAGATCCTGATGTGAGTTTTTGCTTGTGTCTATATTTCAGCCCTCCAATTTACTGAACACTTTCCTTGTGGCTTTGTTGGTTGGCAGTTGTTTGACCTTTTTCCCAATAGTCTTGAAACCAGACTGTTGTCTTGTTCCTGCCTCATCCTCTGACCTGGGTTCCTGCCTGATTTCAGGGAAGCTGATGTAAGGTTGTTGTGTGGTGAGGGTAGGAATTTAACCTGTGTTACTGGATGCTATCCAGAAAGAGCAGATTAAAAGCTGTTACAGAGGTCAGTGTGCAGGTGAAGGTGAGGCAGTGGTGTTACCTGTGGCTGCCACAACTGTTTCCTGATGTGGGCAGGAGCATGGGTGAAAAGAAACAGCAACCCATTGTGGACCTGAAGCCAAGAATTTCCCAGGTTTAATACCATGGCTGTTGTAATTAATGTACTTAGCATACAGGACAGATCTTTCAGATGCTAGTGTGAAATTACTGGTGATGGACTGTGGTTCTGCTATAACCTTCAAATGAAGGTGAATGTAGGTATTACTCAGTTTGGTCTTCTGTGTGATGATAAATGTCTTTGTTTCTTTAGGTTGCACAATGCAGATCCTTGAGAACATCTCTGGGATGATGAGGCTTCCAGGAGCAGCAGCCTTGTTTAGAATCTGAGTGCTTTAACTGGGAATTCCTATCCACGTTTGCCTATACATCAGTGGACAATGAATTCATTTTATTTTTTGTATATTTTCACACTACGTAACAGTTTTTCTTCTTTCTCCTTTTGTTCAATGGGAAAAACTTGAGTCAATGGTACAGCTGATTCTCACTTTGCCACGTTCCTCCTCCTGAGCCAAATTCTTGGAAGCCACGTCCACAGTACATCTATTTTCGTAGCTGGTGTTCTTTTTTCTGCATGTACCACATGTCACTTTTGGAGTGCTTCTAACTATTTTGGTTTGAACCTGCCCTCCTGCGTTGCAGAGAATTCGTAGAATCACTCAAGGAATTAAATAACTTCAGTCTTGCAGAAGATGACTCATGCTTCAGAAACGTTTTTGTGGCTGTCCTTGGCTTGTTAATACAGGAGTTTAGCAGTATTAATATGAGGCATTGCATTAATTGTTGCATACATTTATTACCAAATGACTTGCACAGACAGTGTTTCAGATGCCGTGGCCATAACCACAATAACCAGAAGTGTCCTGTTTGTGAAGGAGAAAATAGAATCCCTCTGTACGCTGATAGCAAGCAGATGAAGTTGCTTGCAGTTTTGGAAGTAAGGACTGATCACAGTGAAAGCTGGAGTGGATTTTTCTGCTTGAAGAAGGGGAAGCTATGCAGCTTAATATTTGGGTTGGTTATAATGACTCTAGTGATGGCATCCTATGTACTGACTGGAGCCAAGCATGGCCTGTTGTTAATACCATCTCCCTTCCATTATGGAGCTTTTACTAGCAATCCAAGCTTAATGGACAATGAAAGCCTTAGTGACATGAAAGACCATTACCAGCCTTCCAAAATTAATATTTCATACGTAAAGGATTATCCAAGCATTAAATTAATTATTGACGCTATTACTTCAAAGATAGAGTTTATAACGAGACAGCGCCCTGGTTTAGAAGAGCTGAGGAAACAAGAGCCACATGTAAGTATGAATTAAAGCATCTGGAACTGCTGCATGCTGGTTTGTTTGGAGGATTTGGGGTCAATCTTCTGAGATAAAAACAGTGCAGCTACTCTGATGCTTGCATTGTGTTTCACACCACCAAGAGCCTCATGATTTACGCCTGTTGAAAAGCTGATATTATGGACCACATCCTTCTGAGTCACAGGCAGAATGGATGGGCTGTCTAAATGGTCGTGACACCTGAAACAAAAAATCGGGCAGTCTTCTGACAGCTGTACAATCTAATTGAATTGAGAACCTTGTTGCACTCAAAGTCATTCTAAGTTAGTCACGTTTGCCAGCAACCTGAAATGATAAATAAGAAAACAGCCTTTGTATTGACAGTATGCGTTGCTAAAAAAGCTGGACATAGCAAAGTCTGTACTTCTGAGTTAATGACTGGAAGTTAATATGAGCATTATGACTTTGACTTGAAAAATTAATTCCTGTGGTGGCAGTGAGGTGGGGAAGTATGGATCTGCCTTCTGGCCTTAAATCAAAGCATTTCTCATTGTATTTCTCTCCCAGTCCAACTGCTTGCGCTGGATTTGGTTCCAATGCCACCAGAAGGAGGAAGTTATTACTATTTTTTTTAACTAAGGAGTTATGTCTGAATAGTGCTTCTATTGTTTGCTTAGTGTGCTAAGTTAGAGAAATAGAATTGCCAATTTTTTTTTGTTGCCTTGACTGAAATTGTTGTTCTTTATGTTGCAGATGTTTTCAGTAATTCCTAATAAATTCCTTCCAAATAGCAAGAATCCTTGTTGGTATGAAGAGTACAGAGGAAACACAACCACAGACCCTTATACCACGAACTCCTATGCACTCTACTCAAAGCGCTTTCGAACTATATTCGATTACCTCAGGAAGGTATTTTGGAACCACTTGTACCATTATAAGGACAAACACTACCGGCTGCGCTGTCTCCCCCATTTCTACATCATTGGGCAGCCCAAGTGTGGGACGACAGACCTGTACGACAGGCTCCGGCTGCACCCCGACGTTCGGTTCTCAGCCATCAAGGAGCCACACTGGTGGACGAGGAAGCGCTTTGGTGAGTCAGTGCACCTCCTGGGTGCACAGGAGAGCTGTCTCTACAAAGCTTTGATGCTTCTTGTACGTGTCTGGGGTGAATGTTGACTTACTTCGTAGTTTAAGTGTGTGTGTACATATATATCCAAGTGACAGGTGCTCAACAGGTTCTAGCCTGATTTTGTTTGATGGTATTTTGGGGGAAGCCTTTTGAGACGTTGCGTTTCATCGGGTTTGTTGGCTATGGTTTGTGAAATCTAGGAAAAATAAAGTGATTTGGGTAAAACTGGTGCTGTTTTGTAAAAGCAGGAAGAATAGCAGCTAGGTTGTGATAGGAGATTTAAAGAATAATGGTAACAGTTTTGTCTTGCAACCTTTCTTTTGTAAAGCCTTTCTTAAATGAATAGTGCTGGGTTGGTATTTGATACATGGGTTTCTTCAGTCCTTCTGATTCAGTACAGCTGGTTTTGGTAGCAGCTTTGCTATTATAGCTCTAGTCAGATGCTTTGCATGAGACATCTCTCTCCCACCGAGGAACCTGGACGTATTTTTAATGCTTTTTCTCCTGGGTGGCATCAATATTTCATGATGTAACTCTTCATCTCTAGAGGCAGACAGCAGCTGAGGTTATGGCTTGCTGGAGCAAGGCACATCCATCTCTTGTGGTCGCTTCTTCAAAGGGTGGCTGAGAACTGTGGCCTGAGTGCATTGTTTTATCCAACTGAAGTGTTTATGTTCTTTGTGTTCTCTCTCCCCTTGGTGCCAGCACAGGTCAATCTTGAGGTTAAAGTCTAGATGAGACTTGGAAGGTCAGTTCTTGGCTTTGTTGTGTGCTTAGTGCTTTCCTTAGTACTCAATTTATTCCACTCAGGCTCTGCGTTTTCCTGCTGTAATAGAGGTTGGGTACAGCTGCTGAGGGCTAGGACATAGACATCAAAGTTCACAGGAGTTTCAGTGGTATGACCATTTCCAAGAGGAATGTGCTGGTTATTTTTCAATGACTCTATCTTTGCTTCTATTTCTGATTTGTTGTGCTTTAATTCAGACACTGCCTTTGGAGCAAGGAAAAACCTAATACTGTGGAGTGGAGCATTCTGTGGTTTGATGAAACCTCTACATCACCATTTTCCTGTGATGCTTTTCTAAGCCTCCTTGAAATAGGAAACTCTCTCTCCTAGTGAACTGCCGTGACCAATGGAAGGCTGCTTTCTGAGGGACTGGGACATCTGCAGTGCTGACTCTGTGTTTTATTTGGTGATTCCTACCTTCAGTTCTTTCCCCTACACGTGGTGTTACCTTGGAGCCCAGAAGAACCCTTGAGCTCCTGTGAACAGGAGGTTTAGTCCTTGTTGCATGCTAGAGAGGGCTCAGCTGTGGATCTGGGATTTCTAACTTCTTAGGCAGAGATGGCTTTGATTTATTTTCAGGATTTGTTTTCCTCCTTGGCAATTGCTGTGAGAACGTGGCTCATATCAAACTCGAGTGGTGGCTTGGATGTACCATAGCACAAAAGTAGCTCAGAAGCAGTGAGCTTGACTTTCTTTGTTTCTAATACCCTCTTCAAGGTATTTTAGACACTTTCTAAGTGTTATATGTTAAGAGTTTAAAGCAAAATGATGAAAGTGTGGTTTTGCTTTTGAGATAATTAACTCCAGTTCTGAAGATGCTGGAGGTACCAGTGTGCATGGGGCTACTTGAGGATTCAAACAAGAAGCATTGTGGTGAACAGGGTGCCCCATGGGAAGGAGCTCATTCTGCACAGGCAGCAGCTGGCTGAAGATGAATAAGAACTACCTCCTGAGCTGAGGGTGGAAAGTCAGATCAATGAGGAAAGTGGATTTGAGACTTGGATGCTGTGAGCGTGAAGCTGCTTGTCTCTGGGTGCGTAGGTGTAGGGACCACCAGCAAAGCTCTCTGTAGAACATTGCATCTTCCATAAATGTCTCTTCCATGAGAACTTTGTTTACCTAAGTAAATCTTTTGACGTTATTTTTTTTTAAAGCTGAAGAATGGGGAAAGCTTGCAGAGCTTGGGATCAGGTGGGAGGGAGATCTGCAGAGATGACCTGCTGATCATCTCAGGCTGTCTGCCATTCGGAAGGGACATTTTTGTCATTTCTCTCTGCCTCAGCATTACTTTACCTGGTGACTGCCATTTAGGTGGGGAGGTGAATAAAGCAAATAGGCTTAGCAGTGAAACTGAGTCAGCCCCCTTTAAAAGCCCTCTTGTGAGTATGACTCCTGTGCTGCTGGCTATTAAGTCATTTAGTTTCTAACACTTATCTGGAGAAGAAAGTCTCTTTGTTCTATGGCATTCTGTAATTCAGGGATTTTTACAAGACTGACTAATTTCAGCTGAAGCCAAACAACCCTCCTGGGAAGGTCCCATTTCACAGATGATCGCTTTCCCATTCTACCAGGAGGGCTGATGCTAGGCAGGACTTTGTCCCAGTTTGACTCTTTCCTGGCCCTTGGCCACAACTACTGCTCACAGGCATGGGGTGACAATGAATGGAGTCAATCTGTAGCACTGTGCATGCAGGGAGAAGGCTGGTGGTGTTAAACGGAGTGAGGGGGGAGAGGAGAAAATAAGGTGCCAACATGGAGCCTTGCTTTCATTCGGCTGGAAGAGGAACACATGAATGATTTCCCAGTTCTCTGATTTTGCTGAGTGCATGTTGGTTTGCATATTTGGCACTACAGACTGATTTTACTTTCAATACAGTAACTCCAATGGGAGTCTGTATTACTCCAGTTCATACTGATGTAAGTGAAAGCAGAATCTGATCTTTTATAATCATTCTAAAAGCTAAACTTAGAAGAAAATAAAGACAAGCTATTCATGCAGGAGCTATAAAACAGAATATTTAAGAAATCTCCTATCACTGTGAATTTATGGCTTAATCGCATAGTATCTTGAATCTCAGCTGCTTCATTATTGGCACTTGTGTCTGAGAGTCACTCTTCATGGCTCTAATTTTGTGCTGCCGTTTGCTGGCTGAGATCCAGAGATGTTAACGAAGCTGTCTTCATCCACCCAGCAGTTAATCTTGCCCTGCTATATGTGTATTTTCTAACTTCTCTCTTTTCACTGTTTCTAGGAATCATTCGTCTGAGGGATGGGTTTCATGATCGCTACCCAGTGGAAGATTACCTCGATCTGTTTGACTTAGCAGCTCACCAAATACAGGGTGTGCTGCAGAGTGAGGCAGCAAAAGAGCACAGCAAGATGAATAACATCATCATTGGTAGGGCAGATACAGCTTCTCCAATGTTTGTATCTGTGGGCTTATAGCATCTGGAGTTGATGCATGAGAGGGATGCTTTCTTAGACTGATTTACTGCATGGGGCTGCTGATACTGGTGTCTTCTGCTGTGTGTGGGTAGTGCAGAAGTTCTTCTAAGATGCCTGAGAAAGCAATATGTGCCTGACGGACATCAGAATTTAATTAATAATACAATAAAAAGAGACCGGGGGAATTTGGTTACTCCTTCCAACATGGTTTGCATTTTGTTCTTATTACAAAGAGTTTGCCTGTAGCTTCAGGTTCAAACACTGTAATGGAGTGTGTATTTTCCCCAGGCATAGCAAACAAATTGTGGCATTTGTTTTTACAGTCCTGTAGAAATCCTATAGCTAACAAGCAACAGTTTCCATGATAGAGCCAAACTGGCATTGTGATTCTTCTCAGGCTTCATCGTAAGAGATGTGTAGGAAGAGGGACCACCGTTTTGTGTGTCATAATCCCTATGCAGTCTGTGGTGGACTGAAATAAACTTAATAAAACCCCTGAGCTGCTTCGTTACCAGTAGAGATAGCCTCAGCTAGGAACTTGTGCTGTCTTGTGCTGTATTATTTTTCAGATGTGGGACTGAGAGGCATAGTGCAGGATCCAATCGGAAGATAATTTTATGGCTCCACTTGATATTAACTTACTCAGCATAAGCCAGCAATGTAAAGCTCCAGTTCAGAAGTGTGATTGTGTTGCTCCTTATTGAAGCCCATGCTCAGGACCTGGCTCCATGAAGGATGCCTGGGTTGCTCTCCACAATGTGTGGTGGCCAATGCATCATCATGCAACTGGGTTATGGTGGGAGGAATGTCAGCAGGTGTTCTTAAGTTCTGGTTTTGCTTTCTGCTACAAGCTGAAAGCCAAGGGGAAAACACTTTTGCCAATCTGTCACCTCAAGATCTGCCAGGGAAACCAGACACTTCCATAAAAAGACTGGTTTATTGAAAAGATATTTTTTGAAGTAAGATGCTGTTTATCCACAAAAATTGAGGTTTTTTCTTCCTCCTCTTGGAGGGAATACAACTCAGAATCTTCTTCATTGCATTCTGATGAAAAAAATGAACCTACTGTTGACTTGATGAAATGGTGACACTGTCTTCCATTGCATAGCCTTAGCTGTAGCTGTGTGTGTGACACTGCCTCAACCTCTGTTGAAGTCTGCCACCCGTACTATTCAGTGCTGAGCAAAACTTGTAAGACTTAAGAAGTATTGCTGCAGGTGGACATCTGCAGATTTTCCTCCTACTACAGTAATATCTCCTGCCCTTTCATGGGTGAAGTGCTTACACTAATTATATTCCCTAATTCTAATCAGCAGTGTACATCTTTGATTACTTATCTCCTGTTACAGCTTTTTCTGGAGCTCAATTGTGTTTCTTTTTCCTGTAGTCTCATTTCTTGTTTCATTATGGTTCTGTTCACTTTTCTTATTAAGTTTACAGGAGAAGTCTTGAGTAATTATTCTCATTAAGTCATTTTTTTATTACCTTGGTTTAAAAAAAAAAAAAAGCATAAGCCACAACAACACTAAAATAAAGCTAGCTTGTCTAACTTGAATTTGTATGAATATCAGGTTTACTTAGAATCTTCCTTTTTTTTTTTTGATGTTTAGAAACCAAAATCTAATTAAAGCTGTAAGCATTTCAGTAGTTCATCATGCTACATTATTTTGAAAACTTCATCTTTGTTGGTATTATACTTAGTGGGTAATAATTGTATTTTTGCAAATAAAATGATGTCTGCTTTGATTCATCTCTCAGCAGACAATACTGCTGTAGCTTGAGGCATTCCAAGCAGGACTTGTTTATCTGTGATCATTAATAGGATGAGTTCACAAGGTTATTTTGAAAACATAATATGATTATAATCCATTAATGACTGAATACAGATTTATTCATTGGGAAGCTTAATAATTCATACATTCTTTAAACCCATAAGAAAAGAGTTGTTTTTTTTTTGTTGTTGTTGTTGCTCTGCAGCAATGTGACATAATTACTATCAGTGTTTAATTTACCTCATGTCTAGCATGGCTCACTCTCTTTGCAGATATTAAATCTGTATTCTAACACACAAGAGAACACTGTCAAATTACAAGGTTGTGGGTTTTTTTTGTCTGTTTCAGGAAATGAAAATTACAAGAGTCAGAAGAGACCAGATTGAATTTATTTACTACTTTCTCCTTTTTAATTCCTGATAGCCATTTTT